>OX940811.1:24688463-24841833 GCA_954870605.1 Acer campestre | reverse complement strand
AAACTCTAGAACCTAACTTATCAAATACTCACAAGTCTTTGAATCCTGTTGAAATTATAGAATCTCACTCACATCACATGTCCTAAAACACAACAACAAAAAGTTACTGAGTCTGATAGAAATTTTGAGTGGATTGTTTATTATAGGAGAAACAAGTCTCAAAAGAATATAATGGCTCAACCATATTTCGAGCAAAGTTAATCAGCTGAACTAAATCAACAAGTCCAAGACATTGAACCAGTGAGTGAGACTAATTCAGACAACACAGATTTTACACTTCTTAGTGACAAGAATGAGACTTCAAACCTTGATCAGCCCATTGCCCTAAGAAAAGGAATAAGGAAGTGCAAAGATCACCCAATATACCCAATATGCAAATTCATATCCTATGAGGGGCTGTCACCAAAATTTCGGTCTTTTGCTCTCAACCTCTCAAAGGTGCAAGTTCCTGACAATATTCAAGAGGCTCTTACAGTACTCGAATGGAAGGCACCAGTATAGGAAGAATTGAGGGCTCTAAAGAAGAATGGAACTTGGGAGATCTCTGAGCTACCAAAAGGGAAGAATCTGGTAAGGTGTAAATGGATCTTTACTGTAAAGTACAAAGCCGGTTGGAGTGTGGAGAGATTCAAAGCTAGGTTAGTCGCTAAGGGGTTTACACAATCGTACGGGATTGACCACTACGAGACATATGCTCTAGTAGCCAAACTCAATACCATTCGTGTATTACTATCATTGGCTATGAATTTGGACTGGAAACTCCATCAATTAGACATCAAGAACGCATTCCTAAATGGGGATCTAGAAGAGGAGGTGTACATGGAGATTCCAAAGGGTCTAGAGACTGAATTCAACTCAAATAAAGTGTAGACTCCAGAAATCATTATATAGTCTCAAATAGTCTCCAATGGGTATGGTTTGAGAGGTTTACAAAGGCAATCAAGAGATGTGGATATCTCCAATGTCAATCGGACCACACATTATTTGTCAAACACTCTTATGAAGCTAAAATTACTGTTCTCATTGTCTATGTGGATGGCATGATCCTTACAGGGAATTATGAGAAAGGAGTTTTAGGATTATACTTAATAGCAAGAGTATAATATTGTTTTTGACAATCTAATCATATTAATAAAGTGATTTCTATTTTAACAAAATCTTATAGTATTTATAATTATAATTGTCAAAGTAAATAATTATAAGGTCAAAAGACTATGAGAAAAGAAGAATTGTTCGTACATCTAGATATGTATGAGGTAGACACAATTCTTTAGTTAGTCTTAAATAACGTTCACAGATTAAGTTAAAGGTTAGGCATCTTTATCTTGTTAAAGTTTTAGAATTGTTTTGCTAGCATTTGAGTGGGATCAAATGTGTTATGATGAGTCTAAAATCATCGAAGGGTCTTCGAGTAAAAGAATCTAGTACACTGGGTGCATTGAACTGGATCACAATGAAATACTTTATCTAGAACCGTCAATAGATAAAAGTCTTTTCATTATCAGGACAATCGGATGGTCTATTGATCGGACTATTTTATACCTATTTGAGGTCTCCGATCGTTTGTCTCGTTTTCGAGCGTATTTTTTTATATAATGTTTTGTTTGAGCCGTGTGTAGGTACATATTCCCTACAATAAGGTTTTGAGCTTAAAGATTAGTTTGGGAGGTAAAATGAGCTAAAAATGGAAGAAATTGTATATGCTCGTGCAGAACGTACAACCTGTGGGGGTCATATCTTCCTACTCAAATTGAACCATGATCGAACCAAAATTGGTATGATTTTGGCCCTCATATCCTTCTCCTTTTGCTTGATTCTTGGGCATTATTTTGTGATTTAATGGTGTTAATTAAGTATTTTCAGGTATTTATAGAATTCAGGGGCATTGGAGTAATTTTGATAATTGGGGGACAAAAGTGTAAAATATTAGGGAAGATTGAAGATATGGTAATATTAGAAGAGAACAGGGGATCATTGTGTAATTTACCACGCAACGCAGCAAGGCACGCCACGTCATTAAATGAAGCTGTGCGTTTTGATGCATGGGCTTGGGCTTCTAAACGTCCCTCCTGTCCTTTCTAAATGTCCCCCCTTTTAGAGACAAAATGTGCTGCTGCGTACACCCCACACACTGCTGAGTGCAGCCCATATGAAACAAGACAGCAGCCATCAGCGTACCCCCCAGCCCGTTTCTAAACACACCCCGTCTTCATCCTCAATCATCTTCTTCCTCATGAGCAGCTCGCCATTGTTGAAGCTCCAAACCCTAGCCCCTTTGCAGATGCTATTTCCGGTGATTTCTGAGCCATCGCCGGTCATTATCAGTGCCAAAATAACGGCAAGGACGACCGGAATCTGGTCGTACCTTTTCCGGTGCTCCAAAACGATCGGAATCCAGCCGCCAGATCTCGCCATCCTTTCCCCAAAGTCACCGGTGTCGTCCCCAAATTTCCAAGCCCCAACCACGCCTATGTGGTCATCTTGGTCGCCATTTGTAGTTCAATGTCGCCATGGCGACAGGGGGTGATTTTTGGTACCTGATGAGGTCGCCCTAGCATCGCAAATTGTCGCCATGAAACGTTCACAGCGACCTCCACTGTGTCAATCTCTGATTGGCTGGTTTTGGAAGGAAATTTACAGAAAGGCCCCCTAGAGGGGCCAAAGTGGAATTTTGACAAATAGAGGGGTGTTTTGGTAATTATCCATCCGTGACCTAATTCAAAAATACTATAAATTCATCCCTCTTTTCAATTTGAAAATCAAGCCTTACCAAGCCTTTCAAGCCTAATTCTCTCCTCCCAATCTCCCTTTTTCTCCATTAATCATCTCCCAAACTCCTCCATTTCTATACTTGGACTTATCTTTTCCATCCAAAACCTCACACCAAATCTTGATTACTTCCCTAGACCATTCCTTCCCTACCATTTTCTTCATCACAAATCCTTTGTCACTCACCATAAGCCATCCACCCATCTAGACATATCCTCATCTTCCATTCTTTGCACTAGGAGCATCAAAGGAGAACAAGGATCAAGCACTAAAGAAGGTGGCCCAAGGGTGATTTCCTTACCATTTACTTGTTTTTATTTGATTGCTACTATGTGTAATTAAACCCCTAATCTAGGGGATTGATTTGATGAACATTTGGTTGTGGGTTTTTGCTTAAGCTTTGTAATGAATCTCTATATGTTTTCTATTTATTAATTCATTAGATTCTATTCATTATGTGATTGACTTGTATACCCACTTGTTAATTACAATCTTGTTTAGAATAACATGTTATATAATCACTCTTGGATTGACACACTTGAGTGATTAAGAACCCAATAAATAGGATGGATTAGTGGAGGGTATATCAACCACATTGATCTAAACCTAAATTGGTTAACATGTGGAGATTGGTCCTTAAAGTGGCTTAAAAAGCAATACCCATACCCACTTGCTAATCAATCAATTCCCTAGCATCAACATTAATTTGTTACATCCATTTTTCTTATCAAGATTGTGAGTCTTCTATTTTTCATATCACTATATTTTTAGTTAGGTTAATTTTGTATGTATGTTTGATGGTTTGACAAACCATACACTCATTCATCATTTATGATTTATTTTATTGCTTAGAGATTAGCTAATTAAATCAACGTATTACTTAAATTCCCTGTGGAACGAACTCTAAGCTTACCGCTTACTACTTTTCAAAACTTAAAACATATTGCGTAAAATTCATTTTATAAACATACTTTTGGTAATTCGCAATTTGGTAACGACACAAAAAGTGAGTCATCAAACCATATTTATATCTTTATATATTTAGAAAGCCCCGGAAGTCTAGTTTCCAGAACATTTTACGAATTATGATTCCGAGCTTTCTACAGGAAGTTATGCCCATTTCCGTAATAGTGCGCGATACTGAAATGCTGAAATGCTATCAGGTCTAAATGGCTACTTCAAACGGTGGCCTGGCCACTGAACCAAATCATCGATTTACTCCAGAAAGTCATTTTTTGGGTGAATTTCAGGGACTGTTTCGTCCTTTCACCCCAACCTTCAGCCATAACCTCCCAACACTATATATACACCTTATTCTCTTCTCTCCCAACAGAATCCATTCCCCACACACTTCCTCTTCTTCTTCTTCTTCATTTTCTTCCATCCAAAAGAGAGAGAGAAGCTTTCAAGGGCATCCCTGGAGGTTTTTCCTCCAAGGATGCCTTCCATTTCATCTTCTACCCATCATCCACCCATTTAGGAGTAGATTGCAAGGAGAAAGGAGGGTCTTTGGACTAATTTCGAGCTAGGGCTTCATGGAGGACTTGGATGAGGTTTTCTTCAAGGGTTGTCTCTTTTAACTCATCTCTTTATATTTCTTGTTTTCTTAAATGTGTAATCCCCACTTGGGAATATTTGTAAACCTAATTTGTGCTCAATATATAAATGTGGTTGTTTTTATATCTAATTTGTGTTTTGATTCATTCTTGCTTTTATTGAATATATCTCTATCTTGAAATGCTTGTGTATGGAGATTGGAAATTAATATGTATTCATGGATGAGATTAGGAGTAGATTAATGTAAATTAGGAGTAGTTGTAATCAAATATCCCATTTTGTATTTGTATGTTGATGGAAGGTCAAAATTACATGTCATGAATGAGTTTGAGTGACTTAGAGTTAGGATTGTGCCTAGGGAGGGGCTCTCTAGGCATAATCTTGGCTAATTAGCTAGGAAGAGTGGGTGAACCTATAAATTGCCATATTAGAAGGGTTTGGTTCATTGTTCTTGTTAATAATTGGACTTTAGCTATTTCTCACTCTAGGGGCTTTAGGTGAGTCATGGTTAGAGTTAAAATTATTGGTCTTTGTCTATCTCTCATGCTAGGGGCTCTAGGTGAGTTATGGTTAGAGATACAATCACTCTTTCCACATTCATTGTACCTAACGTTGCCATTTTACATTATCGTGTTAATATTGGGACTCAATTTAGCATCGGTTTGTAGAATGTGTTCACATATGTTGGTTGAGGTTTTCATGCTTGAGAGGTTCTCAACACATTCTTTGACCGTTAGCTCTATGAATGGGTATAAATCGGATTGAGGCAAGAACGAACCCTTAACTAAAATTGGATGAACTTAATGTCTAACAACCAACTATTTGTGCACTTATGTATGGTGAACTTGTTGAACCTTGTGTGACCATTTTCATGCATCTCTCATATCTACCATTTTATTTATCACTTTAAACACCACTCTCACCATTCCATATTCTCTTTGTTTTTATTTATTTTCATTTCCATTCTCTACTCACACACACACCGCATTGTACATACATTTCACACACACCATTCTCACCTTTTCGCATTCTATTTACATGCTTACAATAAACACTAGAACCTGAAATGGTTGATGAATCACACCTCCCTGCGGAACGATACCCTCGCTTGCCACTTTACTAGTCTTTTGCTAGTTTAGAGCACATTGCGTAGGAAACCCCTTTTACAAACGAAATAATCTTTTGATCCTTGCGATTCTTTCAACGACGGAAAAAGCGAGTATCATCTATCTTAATTCTGAGACAAATGATGGACTTATGGTTACAAGTGTTATCATTTGAGCTATCAATGAGTACGATTATATAGCATAGTCTATCCTCGATAGTTTGCCGGTATTCATTTGCTGATCGATAGAGGACTTCATTTATAGATATGAACATCGTGGCTCTATTTATTAAATGTAAGTAGAATATCATCATATGGATGTTTTGAGGTTTTGGATATTAAATCTTAATGTTGAGTTTTCAATAGTGACTATTGAAAGATGACTTCTAAACAAGTCATAATATATATCCAAGTTCAAAGTGTGGTCATATGAGTAAATATGGTAACTTGGAGAGCTATAAGCAATCTATGAGCTCTTGACGATTACTGATATTCTTCACGAGGATTCACTATCTCATATAAAAATGTCTAGCGTATGAATGAAAATCATTTACTTATGCTATCTTTATTTAAGTGTGCAATTTTAGTTCTTTACTACTAAAATTAATAAATTGAACCTAAGTGAATTATTTGTTGATTTTGATTGGGATATGTCAATTGGAGCTTAAATTTAGATAAGCCTATCAAGATCCACAATCCACACGGACTTGCATGGATCACTTGATATATTCTATCGGACTAATTATGGGTTCGTCTAGAATTGTATTAAAGCATGTGGACTTGTTTCTTTTAGTAAGAATGAGCCTAGTTCACATGTGGGCCTTTTAATTAAAGGTCCAATGGATTTAATAAAATGAAAAATAATATATGTGCCTATCTTTGTGTATGGGCGGCAAGGCTTAAATAATAGGCTAATATATTATTTTATTTTATTATTTGATTAAATGGAAATTAATTAATTGATTAATTAATTGTTTAATTAAGAATTAAAATCTTTTTCTGACTAGGAAATATATTTTTTAGTGTTATACTATTGGTAATAGTATAATAAATATAAAAGAATTTATTTGGCAAGTAGATAAATAAATGATTCACTACAATAAAATACCAAGTTAGTTGACAGTTTTTAACTATCAACAATGACTTTTATGACAGTTTTGTCAAAACTATCAAGTATACCTGTGTCAAGACATACTTATAATATTTAATTAATATTTAACTAAAAATTGTTAATATATAATTAAATTATATTTTTTATATTCATATACTTGCTGCTGCCACCTCACCTCCCACCGTCGCCTGGCCATCGCCGTCGCTGTCGTCCACCAATTCTGAAAATAATGACAATTAAATGTCATCAGTGGGAATTGAACTTGAGACCCCTCAAGTCGTTATAAGTCTTTACCACTTGACTATAACACTTGATGTGATAACAATTTAACAATATTTATTTATAACCTATATGAGTTGTTACAAATATAGATAAATTTAAATTTATTCAACTAATCAAAATTCTAATTTCTACAAACTAAATATATTAAAAAATATTTATTGAAACTTTTAATAAAATTATATTTTTTAAAACATATATAGTCAAGTTATTGGTTAATACTCTATGGTCACGTTTGGTTATATGTTGGAATGGTATTCGGAATGGGAATGAAAATGTGAATGGAAAGGAAAGGAAAACTAGTTTTTTATTTGGTTGGAACTTTAGAATTAGTCTCTGAATCAATATTATTTTGTTTGGTTAACAACAGAATGGGAATTGAGTTAACTGTATTTGATCAAAATACCCCAAATTATTAATGTATAATAACATGATATATTATGGATAATAATAATAAAATATATAATAATATATTATTTAATATATTAATATATAATATATAATATAATATAATATAATATATATTAATATATTAATTTTATATATCATATATGTAATAATATATAATATATATATAATAATTAATTATATATGAAATATAATATATATAATATAATGTTTGGAATGGAATGGCTTTCCATTAGTTTTTGGATAGAATGCTCATTCCACCAAAATGGTAGAATCTCAATTCCAATTGAAATCACAATTTCATTGCATTTTAACAAACTAATCGAATGGAATGACTTTTTTTTCCATTTCATTCCATTCCATCCAATCAAACATGGCCTATAGGAGACTCATGACATCAATTGTAATTATAAGCATGATTTCGAATACAACTATCACTACATGGGAGATATTTCTCAACATGTATCTTGCAATTTAATGAACAAATGTAATACTCAAATTACTAATTTATATGGGTAATTGGATTATTAACGTGTCTCTTAGTATGAAACAAGAGGGTGCAAAATAAATAAATAATTTTTTAAAAATAATTTTTTTGATTTTTTTTTTAAAAGTAAATTATTTAAAAGTAAATTTATTAAATTTAAAATTTTACTTATCCAATATCAGTTTGCCCAAAAACCGATATCTTACTGTAAAATAAATTCATATTGAGGTTTTGTTTGGTGTTGAAAATAAGAAGTAAAATTTTAAAAAAATTATTAAAGATAAATAAAAAATTATATATTATGAATGTTTTATAATATAATATAATATATATTATATTATATAAATATATTATTATATATATTGTATAATATAATATAATATAATATATATTGTATAATATAATATACATATATTCTATATTATATATATTATATATATTATATATATTTATATTAATATTATATTATATGTATTATATATGTATTTTATATTATATATTATGAATGTTTTATAATTAGGGGTATTTTGGTCAAAATACAGTTAACTCAATTCCATTCCGTTATTAACCAAACAAAATAATACTGATTCAGAGACTAATTATAAAGTTCGAACCAAACAAAAAACTCGGTTTTCCTTTCCTTTCCATTCTCATTTTCATTCTCATTCTCATTACCATTCGTGACCATAGAGTATAGACCATTAACTCGACTATATATGTTTTAAAAAGTATAATTTTATTAAAGATTCAATAAATATTTTTTAATATATGTTTGTCGTCAGGGGCGGACCCACTTTAATGCCAGGTGAGGCACATGCTCTACCTCAAATTTAAAAAGAAAAAAATATATATTATGCTTATATAATATATATATATATATAATAATTAACCCACATCATAAGATAACTAATAGCACAGCGAGTAGTGTACTTCATATTTTTAATGATGATGAGGTTTCAAGTCATAACAATTACATTTTGTTTAATTTGTTATATCTTTTTCATTTTATCGTCTTTTCTAATTCCTTTATCAAATTTTCATTTTCTTTTAAAATAAAAAATAATTCACATTCTATTTTTTGTCATTATCAATCTTAGCTAGCCACAATTTATGGTTACTTAATTCAATTTTATTTTATATTAAATAATCTATTATTATTTTGAAATTTTATTATTTCTAATAGTTTTAATTTGACATATCGAACACATCACATCAACAAACCATAAAATCTCAAATTTTAATTTATTGTATTAAAATAGTCCATCTATTATTGTGATTCATTTTATTTTATCCTTAGTATTTTTCTTTATTTTATAACTTTAATTTATTTAGAAATAATAAATCAATGATTTACCAATAATTAGAAGAATAACAAATTCAAGAACTTGTCTAGTAATATTTATTAATCAATTATTTTGCATAAATTTAATCAATTATATAATAATATAATATATAATATACAATACATATATATTATATAATAAATATAATAATATATTAAAAAACTATGAATATATATAATAAATATTATATATAATAATATATATAATAATATATTTATATAATATAAATATATAATATATTATTTATTATAATAATACATAATATATATAATAATATAATAATATATTTATATAATATTTATATAATATATTATATAATATACATATTATATAATATATATATTAATATTATATATTATATAATATAATATATATAATAATATAATATATATTATATAATATATGTAATAATATATAATATATATAATAATATAATATATATATATTACATAATATATGTAATAATATATATAATAAAACATGTTATTTAATTAAATATTATTATTAATTATTAAATAATGAAAATTTTTAAAAAAAAATTTATAAACATTTCTTAACAGTTAAAAACTGTCAAGAAAAAAAAATCTTAATATTACTTGACAGTTTTTAACTGTCAAGAGAAAAAAAAAAAAACTTATAACTGTCAAATAAAAAACTGTCATCTTTGAAAGTTTTTCTAGTAGTGATTTATTTATTTAGTCAAATAAGGAAGTCTTTTATATAGTCACAATTTAATAATACACTAAAGAGTTGGATTAGGGTTTGGATATTATATACATGACAAAGTTGAATTCAGATTGCTATACAAATATATAATATATATGGCAATAAGAATGTTGCATATATAATATATAAAGGTAAGTAGAATTCACGCAAAAATAAGAATGGGCATTATATGGCCAATAGCATTCACGCATGTTTATATATTTATATATGGCAGAAAAGAATTCAGTTATATATATATATTTATTATATTGAATAACAATTCGTCATATATATATATATAATATATTGAGCAAAGAATTTGGTCAATATACTTTATATGGCCAAGAGGAATTCGAAGAACCCTATGGTCTTGGACTTGAGAGTTATTTCTTTTGCTAGAGGAAAATAAAATTCATCTCTTAGACTAGTGTGATTTTCGGCCAAAAGAAATAGAGAGAAAAGTTTGTTCTTATTTCGATAGTGCACTAGTTACTTTTATATCAAAAGGTTTTATGCACAATTTTGAATAAGGTTCACGCGAGTTTCGATCTAACGATTGTGAATTCAAAAGTGACTGGAACATTCTTTGTTGTCTCTTGGAACTTTTTGTGACTAAAGAAAAAGAAAAGGTTTTGTTAATCCATCCTTAGGTACACAATTCAAAGAGAAGGGAGACCATGCTCCTAGGTGATTCTCATTCGTGATTGGATTGGAAGATCTTGCGGATTACCATCGACGCAACGTCAATCGGATCACGTGACAAAGGTATGATATATTTAGTATTATATATTAATTAATTAGAGGGTTAAGGTTCAAAATTTGGAAAAATTTTAAACTATACTAAACTCTTTTTTCACTTCCGCCGCCTGTATTTTTCCCTACAAGAAGTACAAAGGTTGAAAATTTTCTTAGCCAAGGAATTTGAGATCAAAGACCTAGGAAGTCTCAAATATTTCCTAGGCATGAAAGTTGTAAGATCGAGAAAAGGAGTATCAATCTCTCAACGAAAGAACATTCTGGACCTGTTAAAGGAGACCGAAATGTTGAACAGCAAACCAACCGAGACTCCTATGGACAGCACCATGAAATTGGGTGCAATTGAGAACAGTCCACCTATGGATAAAGGGAGGTATCAGCGGTTGGTGGGAAAGTTGATTAATCTAGCTCATACACGGCCAAATATAGGGTTCCCAGTTAGTGTTGTTAGTCAATTCATGAATTGTCCAAATGAGGAGCATATGAATGCTGTGTATCGCATTCTAAGGTACCTAAAAATTACACCAAGAAAAGGCCTTTATTTTAAGAAAAATACCAATCGAGATGTCAAGATTTTTTTCTGATGTAGACTGGGCAGGGTCAATTACCGATAGAAGGTCTACTTCAGGGTATTGCTCTTACATTTAAGGAAACTTGGTTACATGGTGAAGCAAGAAACAATCTGTGGTTTTCTAGAAGCAGTGCTGAAGTTGAATTTAGAGCTATGGCATATGGTATTTGTGAAGGGATATGGTTGAAGCAGTTGTTAACAACGCTTAAGGTTCCTATGGAAAATTTTTATGGAACTTATGTGTGACAACCAGGCAGCTATAAGCATAGCAAAGAACTCGGTTCATCATGACAGGACGAAGCATGTGGAGATTGACTAACATTTCATCAAAGAAAAAAATGAAGAAGGGATGATTAAATTGACTTAGGCTTTGTTTGATTTTTCGTGGGAAGGGAGAGTGTTATCAAAATGTCATGGCAATTTGTGACTTTGATATGATTTTTAGGTATGTTGTTGTTGGATGGGAAGGAACAGCACATGAGTCAAGGGTCTTGACCGAAACCATTTCGTACCCCAAGCCATAACTTTCCTATGCCTCCGGATGGTAATAATGTTTAGATTGTCCATTTAATATATACACATGCATTTACATTATGATATATAATTAAGTATTTTTTTTTCCAGGTAAATACTATTTGGTAGATGCCGCTTATTCGCATACAAAAGGATTTATGGCACCATATCGGCCAGTTCTTTATTGGTTGGGTAACTTTCGTAATGGTGGTAGAGCTAATGGAAAGGAGGATATATTCAACCATTCTCATTCAAAGTTGAGGAATGTTATTGAAAGAGCTTTTGGTGTGTTGAAGGCACGTTATCCGATATTAAAAAGAATGTCTCCATACTCGTTTTGTACACAGAAGAATATAGTGATAGCATGCATAGCACTACATAATTTCTTGCGTCAAATATCAATTGATGATGAACTATTTTCACAATACGAAGATGAAGAACTTATAGTGGAGAATGACAATGCAAATCATCAACTACCAAATACAAACAATAGCTCTGGGACGTCAAATGCAATATTTATGCAATGGTTTAGAGACCATATCGCTGAAAAACTTTTAGAAGCATCTTTGTAATTGTCTTATTTTTAGTTTTAGTTATAGTAGAAAACCAGATACATATTTTATATTTTCTAATTATGCTACAAAGTACATGGAGGTTGGTGTGGGTGTGTTTTTTCAGTTTGGGGTGCTTTGTGCGGGTTTTGAGGCTTGTTTAACTGTGTGTGTTGTGTGTTTGGTGTATTTTTGCTTCAGGTGTTGTGTTTTTCTGGTGCCTCTTTGTATTGGTCTGTGGTGGATGGTTGTTTCTCTGTTGCCTTTTTTTTGGTTTTAATATAATACTTTATATGTTTCTCTGTTACACTTATATATTTCCAAGGTTATTATTATTATTATTATTATTATTATTATTATTATGGTTTATCTCATTTAACATTATTGGTGGATGCAAATCAACAATAGTAACCATTTCAATGAGAAATTAATCATGTTCTTATTCATTGATAATGATATTCAATTTAGAACCCAAAAAAAAAAAAAAAAAAAACCTGTCCACAAACCAACCAATCAAGAATAATATAAATTTAAAATATTAGTAATAACTAAATAAATTTATTTTATAATTAATTTACATGTTAGAATTGTCCTTAATATATTAAAATGTAAATATATAAGAAATAATAGTTATAAGGGTATAGATGTAAAAGTATTTATTTTCAGATATTTATAACTTAAAAAAACAAACAACTTATTACTTATATTCAATTTTCAGTGAAAAAAAACAAACATGTTTTTCAGTTTTCAATTTTCAATCACTATTCAGTCTTTAGCAACATTCAGCACTGTTCAGTCTTCAGACAAAAAATCAAACGGGGCCTTATACTCCTACTAACTCCCAAATAGCTGATATTCTTACCAAAGCTCTCTCTAGAGTTAACTTTGAGGAATTAAGCTACAAACTAGGCATGATTAACATTTACTGCCCAGCTTGAGGGGGGGTGTTGGAATTAATTAGCTGTTTTGTTTAGAGTTTGTTGTTCAAATAAAGAGATAAGATTAGATTGTTTATTCCTTATCTCTAGGATAGCTTCTGTTTTTATGTTTAAATAGTTTCCTAGTTGGAGTAGGAGACTGTTTCTCCTATCTCCTATATTTATTTCCCTGTAACCTAGAAAGATAGCAAGTGAATACAATATCTTTCTATAGGTAACATGAACAGTATTGATCTATTAAGTACGTATTACCACATAACTGGCTTCTAGATTAAACTGACTAAACATATATGAGGCTAACCAACAAGTAAAACAAACAACCTGTGAAGATTGTTCATTTGCATTTGTTTGTGAAGATTGTTCATTTGCATACCAAAGCATGACTGGCAAATTGAGGCCATCACTAACATGATACAAATTTATCATTTTTAACTCTTGAGTATCTATGCCTCCAACTTCTGTGTTCAATTCACAATCTTAAACTGCAATATTGTCTAATAGAGAAGCATAGAAATGCAATACTTATTATTTTCCCCTAAATGTCAATTTCCTCCGCATTAAGAGCAATTACTTAACGTGAAACCTCTTCTCCAATACTAGATAATTATCTCAATTTCAATGAAGGAGTAGGAAACATCTTATTCGTGCCACCAACTACTACCTATATGCCTCTTCTTTCTTATGACTCTTAAGAAAATTTTAAAGTGTCAACAGGAATGAATTGTTCCAAAATTAGTGAATGATTGGCCATTTAAATAATCCAAACTGAATGAAATAACAGCTAATGCTAAACAATTTTAAATTATTCACATGCACCAGCATCCAGTCGGCACCTTACTAAAGAAAATGGTGAAACTGTCCATTATATTGTTGTGTAATTCACTAATTCGTATGGTACAATAGAATCATGGATTTATATTTATAAATTATGATACAAGATATAATTTTATTAGCTAATGTTTCTCATATAGTTTGACACTTAGAAAACTTCAATAGGTTAAGTAGAAGATGTAATCAAGATACAAGCATTCCACACCTACATAAAATCTGAACATATATATGGTACCTGAAGCTTATCTGGTGATCGAATAATTTTTGAACGTAAATCTGCGTTTTGTTGAACACTTTGTACTAGGTCAAACT
Source organism: Acer campestre (assembly GCA_954870605.1). Classification (NCBI taxonomy): domain Eukaryota; kingdom Viridiplantae; phylum Streptophyta; class Magnoliopsida; order Sapindales; family Sapindaceae; genus Acer; species Acer campestre. The sequence continues at coordinate 24,827,597 of OX940811.1, read as the reverse complement.
CGGCCTGAGAAGCCTGGAAAAGAAAAGAAAAGAACTAATCTTCAACAACAAAAACAATATTAATTAAAAACATATTTTCAAATGAAATTTCCAATCTGTACAGGTCAAATGTACATGCATACATACACACTAATTCCTAATTAAGATCATTAGTATTATGTAGTAATTTAACCATAAACAAACAAGAAAAGAAGCACTCTAGACAAATGTGAAGATCGTACCAGACACAATACATAGAATGTGAATGATAGAGTATGATCTAGAATCCTGAGAATATTCACACAAAACAAAAAGGACAAAATTCTCGTGTCCCTAGCGAAGTTGCATTGCGTATCTCTTATAGAGAAAACAATATACTAATGATGCAATAACACCATGCAAAATTATTAACTTAAAGTGCAAAGAACTTGAAGAATGAAGTTACAATCAACACGGAAAAGTACCGAACCTAATATTTACAACTAAAGGAGAAAATACACAATTTTTCTTTCTTTAAAAAGAAAATTATTACAATAAACTAAACCAAACCCTTCTACATTCAGGTGTGAATAAGACTTCAACAAACCCTTAGACAACAAACCTTACTAACTAAACTAGCTAGTACCCACAATTTAAATATATGAACTTTACCTAATTACAAAAGAGATAGATCTTAAGCATTCAAATATTCAGTTGATATAGTGAACGTTATGTTCTATATATAGTACAAGAGCACCTAGCTCATAAAATTACAGATATCACATTAAATAAGTTAATTCTATTATTCATCTATTCACTTTTGATAATAGAACAATAAAATGTGGTAAAACTGTTATCTTGATAATACAACTTTCAGCCTATTCAATTCATTTCTCTAAAGATAACCAAGCACCACCTTTCATACTCTCATTATTGGATAAAGCCAATATAAAATATAAAAGGAACTAGCCAATAATATCCTTACCTTCTTCTCCTGCTCTTCTATCTTCTCCTTCAACCTTTTAATAGAGGTTCTTCGTGACACCTGATGCTTGTTGAGGTCTTGAATGTTTTGACGCAAGTCTTTAACTTTTGCATCTACCTCTTCAACTAGAGGTAACTCCCTTTCTCTTGCTTCATTATAATCTGCAATCTCTGCATCCAACTACAAAGAAAACAGTTGGTGAAAATCAATGCTCACTTACAATATCAGAAGTTTTTCTTTTAAATTTTAATACCTTGGACATCTTAGCCTCCCACTCTTTTCGCTGCTCATCTAGATCAGTGAGATCCTCATAAATTGGTCTTAGAAAGTTCATTTTTATGTCTCTAAGGTTGTAAACAAGCACAAGCAACTTGTAAGACTACATTAGAGACAAAAAATTAAATAAAGGGAATTCAGACCATCTCCAACCCATTGCACCAAAACTTACTCTAAAAAGAATATTCTCTTACATATTCCCTCTCAGGCAATCAAAAAGCAAGAAACAAAAACAAAAGCACTCACAAAGTAGCGCAGAGAGGTTTCTTGCGCTAGATCTGGTGCAAGAAGAAGACCATCTGCAAAATGGCGCAAAGATTGGCGCACCCAGTGGAGCGAAAATCTGCTGCAAAATGGATATTGGTGCAGTGATTGGAGATCTCATTTGTGCTAATATCTCCATTAAGAAATCACACTTATAATTATTGTATACAGCCAAAACTAATTGTGTGAATTTTAAGATATAGTCTTGTTCACATGTGCAGTTTCCAATCCCAGACTAAGGACAAATATTCATGAGATTAGAATGACATTTCATTCTGCAAGCTTTCCTTTCAAGAACTTGAAAAATGATCACCCAATAGCTTGGCCAAAAACTTGATGTGTAAAATCGTGTTATAAAAACCTAACTCGCAAGTGCACGAATCGTGAGATAAGTACAGCGACAAGTAGGGATCGTTCCCACAAGGAAAAGTGATTTATCGACTAAAACTAATTCTAATTAAAGCTAAGCAATTAACAGTAACCAAGAGATTTGAGATTGATTGATTGATTTGATTAAAAACTATATTAAACTAAGAAAACAATTAACAAGAATATGAGAATGAGATCAAGAGGTGAGAGGACTAGGTCATCAATGATCCCCAACTACGTTTACTCAATGCTTCAAATTGACTTTCACAAAGAATATTAATCAAGTTAAGGGTTCGTTCTTAAATTATATATAATTAGTGCTATGTGGTCCTGGAATAAATCAAGTACTCTCTACTGCAGTCATTAGCAAAACCTGCGTGTAAACTATAGCATAAAATACATCAACCATACACCAAGCGTTCTCAGTTAAGTCATTAGTAAACCCTACGTGTAGACTATAACCTAAAACCCACAAAGCACACAATCAAGTATTCTCAATCACAATCATTAGTAAACCCTACGTGTAGACTATAATTGAGAATCCATTAAGCACAAGAACAAGAGAACCAAAGATAACGTGCAATAACCTGCTACGATAAATTCATTCATTCAATTGCATATTGGTTGAGAATGGTGAAACCCACGCGCACCTCAACCTTTAACATATAAAACCCTAACTTCTAGTCTAGCACTAACCATGCCTCAACAAGAAGAAATAATCACAAATTGAATGAAACGAAACTTGAATTACTAAATCATAGTCAATTCTAACAAAGAGTATTCATAGAGGTTCACATTGAATCCCTAGTATGGATTTAGTTACACATAGTTGAAATAAAAAGAAGAGAGAAGTAGTTGATAGAACCCATGGAAATTGTAGACAATCTTCCAATCTCTGATGCAGCAAATCTTCTCCTTCGTCTTCAAATCTTCTGTATGTAAGATGAAAGAAAGTTTGTTGAGTGATTTAGGTTGTAACTTGAGGCTGACGAACTGTTTCTCGGACGAACCCCTTTGAAGAGGAAAACCCCTCTATTTATATCTGCTCGGGCTTCGGTGGAGAAACCTGATTAAAAACAAACTCTTTAGGCAGACCGCTGCCTGACCGCTGCCACTTTGGCAGCGGTGCGGCAGCGGTTTTACACAATCTTGCAACCGCTGCCACTTTGGCAGCGGTGTGGCAGCGGTTTGCACAGCGACCTCCTCTGCCCAAAAAACGCTGCAACGCCTCTCTTAGAAAATAGCAGCGGTGTGAGAGCGATTTTTGCTCATCTTTAGAAAAGACCCTTGACTTCTTCAAAATTGCACTTTTTATCTGAATTTCTTCAGCTATATCAATCTGATCCAAAAACCTGAAAACACTCAAACACACCCATTAAAGCGCTAAAAGGCTCAAGTAGCAAGCAATTGATTGGCGGAATGGGGATCAAATATATATACAATAAATGACCGATCAGCCAAGGGCCAAGGGTAATTGGTTTCCTCTTCTAATATCATGTAAAGTGGCAAAAAGCAAGTATGGAAAAAGCATTGGGTACATAAGAAATGAATCAAAAAACTAAACTGGTTCAGAATGAATTTGTCACCATAGTGTCTCAATAAGTAAATAGTAGTTGGTTGTTCATCTGAATCCACATATAGAATAACTAATATGAGCCTGTAAATCTTTCACTCAGAGGTTGTCAACACTAGGTAAGCTTTTGATGAATTAAAATATAATCATTTTGATAGAACTTTACTAATTTTCTTTTTCTTTAATATCCAGTTGAATCAAGAACAAAGTAACAAAGAATTGTCACCAATTTCTCAAATTCCCTAGTAAAATTTAGAAGAAAACTTGTAAAGGAAAAAATTAAGAATTGCACTAACAAAATACGCGGTCCGAGCTGCATCTGGCCTTATAAGATCTTTGAGGGTAAAATTCATTGGGCAACCAATGGAGGTTATCGCCTCTTTTATCCTGCTGTACAAAGTCATGGTTTGGACTGAACCTACATGATGGTCCGGATTTTCAAGCTGATCCAAGGCAACAAAATCAAGTTGCCCATGATCTTCTCTGGAAAAAAAAAAAGGTTAATCAAACTCTTACTGGAATTCTTATTGAGAGCAATAATTGAAATGCTCAAATAACAAAAATTAAGGTTCTAATCAGAAAAAGTAAAGCAAAATAACAAAATGATAGGTCCCAGTCAAAGCTAGTATAGTAATAGAATTCTTCTTGGGGCGAGAATGAGCCACATTATTTGGATTTGAATAAACTTATCATATTACTGCATAGTGGAATGATTTAAATACATAAAAAAAACAACTGTCTCCTAAACCCACAACCTTAACTACTAAAAATAAGGACTCCAACAACTATTAGCAATTAAATAACTGATAGACAATCAGACCACGTCTTCTAATGATCCCCAATACTCCTTGCATGATCGTCCCACGTACCATGTACCCTGCATGTTTCTCACATTAGGAACCTTAGATTTTTCTTAGGAACACGTTGTGATCTTTTTGGCTTATCAATACCCCCGTCATCCACTGGAACCTTGTCCTCAAGGTTCACGTTTAAGAACCGATCCCGCAACTCTTTAGTATCCTCCCATGTAGCATCGTCCAGAGGTAGGTGTTTCCATTTAACAAGGTTTTCTTCAACAAAACGCGAACCTCTCTTAACCCAACATGTATCCAAGATAATTTCTCCTTCATCAATAGTAAGAAGTAAGTCAATCGTAATATCGTTGGGCTCACCCAATTTCTTTTTAAGCAGTGAAACATGGAAAACGGGATGAATTCGAGATCCCGTTGGGAGTTTTAATTCATATGCTAACTTGCCAAAACGTTGCACAATCTGATAAGGACCATAAAACTGACTTGCTAATTTTTGAGAGGCTCTGTGAAATACCGTTTGCTGCCAATAAGGGTGTAGTTTAAGGAAGACCATGTCGCCAACCTGATACTCAACGTCTCGCCGTCTAGAGTCAGCCACCTGTTTCATGCAATTGGTAGCAGCATGTAAATTGGCCTTAAGTTGGCGCAATAACTCATCTCTTGAGCTGAGATTTTGGTCAACTTCATGAACCGGAGATGTGCTTAATGAATAGTGTGGAATGGTTGGAGGAAGATGCCCGTACAAAGCTTGAAATGGTGTCATTCCCGTTGATGCGTGGTAAGCTGTGTCGTACCAAAACTCTGCCCATGGAAGAAAAGAGCTCAATTTTCACGGCTGGTGATGAACAAAACAGCGAAGATATTGTTCGACACATCTGTTGACTACTTCGGACTGCCCATCCGTTTGCGGGTGGTATGAAGAACTCAATTTCAATTGTGTGCCTGATAACTTGAAGAACTCTCGCCAAAAATTGCTAATAAACACTGGATCCCGATCACTAACGATGGACTTGGGCATGCCGTGAAGTCTTACTACTCCATCAACAAATTTTTCAGCTACCATTTTTGCGGTGAAGGGATAGGCTAAGGCCAAAAAATGTGCTGTTTTACTCAAGCGATCCACCACCACAAGGATCATATTCTTGCTGTTGGAAGTCGGTAGGCCCTCTATGAAGTCCATTGTAATGTCATCCCATACTTGACATGGAATGGGCAATGGTTGCAAGAGTCCTGCTGGTGCCAGAGTTTCAGATTTAACTCGTTGACATACATCACAAGAAGAGACATATTCCTGCACTACACAAAACATTGACAGTCAGTAGAATTGTTGTGCAATCGTTTTGAATGTCCGTAACACCCTGAATGGCCACCAATTTGAGAATCATGGAATTCTCGCAAGAGTTGATTGATTACTTGAGAATGTGGAGGTACTAGCACTCGATTTTTATAGCACACTAGTCCATTTCTCCATGTGTAGGGAACACCTGGTCTTTCAGTTGCTAATTTGCCAATTTTTTCCATGTATGGATGTCCAACAGCCTCGGCTTTGATTTCATCCCAAAGTGGAGCTTGTGAAACAAACAAAGCATAAAGACTAGGGCTACCTACCACTCTTGATAGTGCATCTACTACGGAGTTCTCCTTGCCTGGTTTGTAAGTAATTTCATAGTCATATCCAAGCAATTTTGCCACCCATTTTTGCTGTTCCAGTGTGGCTATCCGCTACTCTAGCAAGTACTTGAGGCTTCGTTGATCTGTTTGAATATAGAACTTTTGTCTTAATAAATACGGTCGCCAAGTTTGGATGGCGTGAACAATGGCCAACATTTCTATGGCATAGACAGACCATGATCGTTTGGATCCCAAGGCTCGGGTTATGAACGCTATTGGTTTTCCTTGCTGAGTTAGAACAGCACCAATCCCCTCTCCTGAAGCATCAGATTCAATGATAAACAGTTCATTAAAATTAGGCATAGCAAGTGTAGGAGTTGAAGTCATAGCCTGTTTGATTGGTTGGAAGAATGTATCGGCATCTTCTGTCCATGTGAAATGTCCCTTTTTCAACAAATTGGTAAGGGGTCGAGCAATGATGCCGTAGTTGCGAACAAACTTCCTGTAATAACCTATAAGGCCTAAGGATCCATGCAAATCAGAAATATTAGTAGGCCTTAGCCAATTAAGCATTGCTTTAATTTTCCCTTGATCTACTTTCACGCCTTGAGGAGTAACAATATGACCCAAATACTCTAACTCCTATTGGCAAAATGCACACTTGTTAATTTTAACGAAAAATTGGTGATGCCTTAATATTTCAAAAGCTTGTTTAACATGTTCAAGATGCATGTTCCAATTGGGACTATAAATCAAAATGTCATCAAAAAAGACTAGCACAAATTTGCGGAGATATGGTCGGAATATAGAATTCATAATTGCCTGAAAAGTAGAGGGTGCATTACAAAGACAAAAAGGCATGACTAAATATTCGTAATGACCATTGTGAGTATGGAAAGCTGTTTTAGGAATGTCTAGAGGGTGTACTCGTACCTGATGGTAACTAGCTCTTAGATCGAGCTTAGTAAAGAAAGTTGCATCATGGAGCTCATCAAGCATATCATCAACCGTAGGAATTGGAAATCGGTCTTTGATGGTTACAGCATTAAGTGCCCTATAGCCAGTACAAAAATACCAAGTCCCATCTTTTTTTTTTTTAACCAATAAAACAGGAGATAAGAAAGTACTAGTACTTGATCTTATTAGCCCCAATTTTAACATGTCATGAACTTGTTTTTCAATTTCAGCTTTTTGAAAAAGGCATACCTGTAAAGTCTCACGTTAATGGGCTCGGTTCCTTCTTTCAAAGTGATTCGGTGGTCAACATCTCTTGCCGAAGGTAGTTGATTTGGCTCTTGAAAAATTTTCTCAAATACTTTAATCAGTTGTTGCATGTCCGGCTGGATATCTTGACGTATTTCATTTGTTGCAGATTGTAGGCAGACCGTAAACATAGAACTTTCGTGCCGTAATTCCTTTAAAACAGCTTTCAAGGATGCAACTTGGATGGGTAGTGTATCTATCCCTTGTAGCTTGTGTAGGTACCTAGGTTTACAGATTGCGCAGTGGAAGGGTTTTTAAAAAAAAATTATGCAATCATAAACTAGTAAACCTATTTGTACAGTAATAATAAAAAACAATTAAAGAAGGTGAAACGATTTCATACCTACGTAGGAGGCTCCTTCACTTTAATTTGTTCTGCTCCTGATTTGTACCACTTGATCTTCCTCGCTATCTCCCGGAACTGGCAACGGCGTGTGGGCGCGTCACGGTATTCAGGAACCTATAAGGAGGTAGAAGAGCAGAACACAAAAGCAACCCCTTGATTTGTTGTAGAAGAAGTTCGGCTACCAATTTTTTTCAAACAAAAAATAAATAAATTCTTTTATTTTTCTTTTTCATTGTTGGCCGCCCCCTTTCTTGTTTTTCTTCTTTTGGTGCTGCGTTTTTGTTTATCTGATACAAATCAATTGATTTTCCTTTTCTTTTAAAACATATATCATATATATATTGAAAAAATAAACTAATTAATTAAATCTTTTAAGATATCTAATATCTTTAAAGATATCAATTAATATTAATTGATTTGATTTGATTTGAATTCAAACTCTTTTAATTTCAAATTTAAATATTTAATTTAATGAAAATAAAATAATCAAATTATCTTTTCTTTATTCAAAATTAAATATCAATCAACACCCTCCATCTAATGATTAATTACACAATTAAATAATCTAATTATTTAATTAACATAATCATTAATATTCATTAATTAAATAATCTCATTATTCAATTAATTCCTGAATAGACATGTGTCACTTTCGTAACACAATTAATTGGAGAATCCAATTAATTAACCGTGACCCTTGTTACCAAAATCAATCGGGCTAGCAAGGGGACCTAATGGACACACAGTATTTTGAGCTCCAATAATCCTTAGAAATAATTAATTAAACTCTTTAATTAATATTTCATGATTATTAACTTCGGTGTTATTCCACTAAAAACCCGAAGTTGCACTCTCTCAACTGTAGACATTTTTACACAAACCATTAATTTTTGGTGTCCATTGATATAGCTATTACATATGGTATGATCCTCCACAGGTAGTTCATAATTAGAGCTGGGTCATAATGTCCGTTATACCCCTCTAATTATATCTTTCCATTAAGTACCATCGATTCTCTAATGAACAATAAATCCTACATTCCTTACAGAATTAGGAGAGCGTTCATATTGTTCAAGCCCCGAATCAACCCTTAAGGGAACTACTATCTACTTCTCACAAGAAGGAGTGGATTCCACTATTGTGTGCAGACCTTCCCAGCCACAAGCCAAACCGCAATCCCAACATACTGAGCATATTGATCAAGAATGCAACTCCGACCTCACCCATGGTATATCAAAGACCATGATCTAACCTGAAGGAGTCGATAAGACACTCATGATTAAGATCACCCACATATAGCCATCATTTGTTGATATATATGAATCTCATCATGTAACGGATATTGGTGAGAGATCCATATAGATCATGGCCCAGTCCTATATAATCACATCATACAAGTGTAGGGAAAAATATTAGCACGAACGTGGATCACCTAGGAGCGTGGTCTCCCTTTTCTTTGAATTGCAAACCTGTGATTGGATAAAACAAAACTTTTCTCTTCTTTGTTAGTCACAAAAACAATCAAAAGAACACTAAGATTATTCCAGTCACTTTTGAGTTCTCAATCTTATGATCGAAACTCGCGTGAACCTCGATCGATGTTGTATACACAAGCTTATTGATGAATAAGCAAATAGTATACCATCAAAGAATAATCTATGTCTCTTTTGTTTTAGTAGAATAAAAGTTATCTTTCTATGAATTGAGAAGAAGAAGAAAATAGAATTAAGCACACCAAAACCCTCAGTGGCCGAATATTATAAGTCCACTTATATATGTGGCAAAGTTTTCTTTCTTTCTTTTTACTAGGGTGGCCGAATTCTCTAACCTAAAAGGGACTAGGGTTGCCGCAATACTCAAGCCAAAAGGAGTTTATATTGCACCCTAATTCCTATTTAGTTTAAGACTTCCAAACCCTAATCCAACTCATAAATCTTTTATTCTTTTATTTGACTAAATAAAAAGACTTCTTATTTGATTAAATAAATAAAATTAATTATTTATTTCCTTGTCAAACAAGTCTTTTAATTTAAGTATACTACTACCAATAGTATACCTTTAGGAATCATATTTCCTAATCAGAAAAGATTTGTTTCTTAATTAAACAATTAATTAATAAATTAATTAATTCTTATTTAATTAAACAATGAAACAAAATAATAAGGTTAATTAATTCACCTTGCCGCCCCATATAAATATATTGGGCCATATATTATTTTCTTATTTCATTTAATCCATAGGACTTTAAATAAAAAGCCTACATGTGAACTAGACCCATTCTTACTAAAAGAAACAAGCCCACATGTCATTTATTAATATATAAATATAATTGAGCAGCCCATTACATAAATAATGTGCAAATTATATTCTTAATATATTAAATGCAATTCTAGATGGACCCTAAATTGGTCCGGTAGAATATATCAAGTGATCCATGCAAGTCCGTGTGGATTGGGGATCTTGGCGGGCTATCTAAATTTAAGCTTCAATAGACATAACCTAATCACAATCAACAAATGATTCACTTAGGTCCGATCCATTAATTTTAACTCATTCCACTAAAGAGCTAAAATTGAACTCTTAAATAAAGACAGAAAAGGAAGATGTTTCCTCATTCATACCCTAGACAATCATGTTGGAGATAGTGTATCCTCGTGATTAATATCAGTAATCGCCAAGAGTTCATAGACCGCCTATAACTCTCCAAGTTACCATATTTACTCATATGACCATGTTTTGAACTTGGATATTTTGACTTGTCCAGAAGCCATGTTTTCAATAGACACTATCGAAAACTCAACGTTGAGATTTAATATCCAATTACCTCAAAATATCCATATGATGATATTATACTCTCATTTAATAAATGGAGCCACGATGTCCATATCTATAAATGAAGTCCTCTATCGATTAACAAATGAATATCACCAAACTATCGAGGATAGACTATGCGATATAATCGTACTCATTGATAACTCAAATGATATCACTTGCAACCATAAGTCCATCATTTATCTCAGGATTAAGATAGACTCTCCGATTGTCTTGATAATGAAATGACTTTTATCTACTAACGGTTATAGATAAAGTATTTCATTGTGATCCAGTTCAATGCACCCAGTGCACTAGATTCTTTTGCTCGAAGACACTCCGATGATTTTAGACTCATCATATCTCATTTGATCCCACTCAAATGCTAGCAAAAGAATTCTACTACTTTAACAAGATAAAGGTGCCCAACCTTTAACCTAAGTTGTGAACAATATTCAAGACTAACTAAAGAATTGTGTCTACCACATACATATCCAGATGTACGAACAATTCTTCTTTTCTCATAGACTTTAGACCTTATGATTATTTACTTTGACAACTGTTAACCGCCAAAATTGGCGAGGGACCAAGGAAGAATTTTCCACCTTAACACAAGAAGCAGGTGCGGACACAATTCGGTTACCTCGACAGAGTGGAGCCCGACTGGCCCAAATATGAACCTCCTTCAGCGGGATCCACCCTGCCTGCATCTTAACCTGCAGCGAGGTCCAACCCCGTCATACTCTGGTCTCTCATAAACCCTGCAGTACCCCGACACGGAGTTCCATTGAGCATCCCACTATAATACTAGCCAGATATTCCCCAACTCCATCAGTTGGATGCCTACTGGCTCGCACTTTCTAGTATAACTAGCCCGACAAGCAGGTAGATACCGGGCAGAAAGATTCTCGTATCAGAAACTATAAAAGACTCATTAAAACACTGCCGTACAGAGGAGAAGTACACTTTCCCGCCAAAGAGTCCTATTTTGAGCAGGTCAATATACTAAGAATCCTACTAGGAAGGTAACAATTTGATCACGAAATTGACTCCTTCTATGAAGGAAAGACTAGATTCTGCAAGTAAAGCTCCGAGATTATCTCCTAGAAAGAAGACGATCCTGCATTGGCCAAACCCTAAACCGAGATTTTAGGAGTGCATGGCAAGCAAGACACATATATATACAAACAGTTTCTTCAGGAAAAGGGGAGGCGAGAGACCACTTATCGACAGGCACAGTTCTTCCACCATCACCATCTCCATCGCCGGGACTATGATCCGTACTCCATTCTAATCCAAATCAGAAATTAGTTCATGTATTGTAAGGAAGAGAGACTATCCAATAAAGCTTATTGATTGATCAGTCTGATATACATCATTATTTAGCTTCGGCTTTGATAGGGATTTAGTCGGTATCGAACCACTTGATACCCCTCCGACCAGGGTCAATCTTAATCTTGGTCCCTTTTAAGTTGTTATTTGGAATCCTATCTCGATAACGATTTTCAGGTAACACTTTTGGCGCCGTCTGTGGGAAGTCCATTATCCCAACCATCATTCAAAAAGCGATTTTCTTCCATCTGAAAAATATCCAGAATGAGACTCCAATCCTCCCAGGGTCACCCGGATCCATCAGGACTTCAGTCCCTTGCTTCCACTGAAAGAGCCCAGAGGCGGGGAAAAGGCGCTAGGAATGAGAATCCTCCGCCGGTACCCCCACCAGTTGAAGGCCTAGTCCCTCAAGACCCCGTTAGGGAGGAAGCCAATCGGGATGTCTTAGAACAGCACGCTGCAGCCTACGTAGAAGCAATCCGACTCCGGATGATAGCCCAGGGGATTCCCTTTGAAGCCACCGGGATCCCAGGGGATGCTGGCCCGAGTGCCAGAGCACCTGTTTTTGACCGATTGGGCCCACCCCTCTTAGTCCGACAGGCAAAGCTCAGACCCAGGATAGTGAAGTCCGCAATCGAGGTTCCTCCAAGGAAGGTCCAGTCTCCACCAAAACCAAGAGCCAAGGAGAGGGATCCGCATCCTGATTCAGAGGGAAGCACCAAATCCCGAAAGAGTACCAGAGAAAAGGGTCAAAGAGCTAAGCGAAAAGAGGTCATCCTGGATTCAGATTCATCAGATGAGGAAATTTCAGCAGCCCGGTCTGGAACCAAAAAGTCTCAACGCCTGGAGGATCAGATGATGAAAATGGCAAAGGAGTTGGAGCAGTTGAAGAAGGGAAAGCATCAAGGGAGTCAGAAAAACCCCTTGGGAGAGATGAACGCACCATTTTCCAAAAGGGTGAGAGAAGCAGGATTGCCTCCCAAATTCAGGATGCCTTCAGAAAAGTATTCTGGAACCGAGGATCCTGTCAGCCACCTAGAAAGCTTCGTCCACCAGATGGAAGTTCAGAGTGCAACCAGGACTGCCATGTGCAGGATGTTCCCCTCAACCCTGACAGACTGTGCCAAGACATGGTTTAGAAAATTACCACCAGGTAGTGTTGATTCTTTCTCCAAACTTACCAAAGCTTTCTGTGCACAGTTTTAGGGAATCAAACCCCGTCCCAAGGATCCTATCCTGCTGTAGTATGTAGTTCAAGAGCGGGGTGAAACTCTGAGATCCTACGTGGAGAAATTCCACAAAGAGGTCGTCCAGATGGGAGTGTTCAACGAGAAGGAAACTTTAGCCAATTTTCGGAGGAATTTGTGGGCAGGCAGGTTATTCCGGTCTTTTGCCAAGTATCCTCCTGAGACGTACCAGGAAGCCTATAATCGGGCTCTGGAACAGGTGGATATCGAGGAACAACTCCGGATCAAAATTGAACACGATGAAGCCCGATTAGGGCCGCGCCCAAAGAAAGAGGCTCCGAAGACCGCACCAACTAGGAAATTTCAGAATCTGCCCCCAAATCGGTCTACTTACAGGCTGCCTCCAATTCCTCCGCACCAGGATAGATACCCAGTAAGGAGATCCCCTCCCAGAGAGCCTCCCATGAAGGAGGTATCCAGAATAGCAAGAGAGGAAGAGGGGTATAACCACTACACCCCCCTAAATGCTTCACGGGAAACTATATATCTCGCTATTCGGGATAAGGGCCTACTCAGACAGCCAGTCCCTATGAAGGTCCCTGTGGACAGGAGGAACCAATATAAATATTGTGACTTCCATGAAGATGTGGGACATAACACCTCAGAATGCTACACTCTCCGCAATCAGATAGAAGCACTGGTTAGAGGAGGACTTCTAACTGAATTCCTATAACAGGTACGAGACAGCATCAAAGAAGGAAAGCAGGTTCAAAGTGGGATGCAGGAAGCAGCAGAAAGAAGGAGAGAGGGAGAGAAGGATTTAATGCAGCAGATCCAAGTGATCCACACAATCAGTGGAGGCCCCACTCTAGCAGGAACCTCCAACAATTCGAGAAAAAACCACGCAAGGAAGATTCCTAGACTCAACGTTGAACATGAGTTGCTAAAGGTCAATGGAGGACCCCGAGACTTATCCCGTTCCACCAAAATCATCTTCACGGAGGAGGATGTTTACAATACGGTGCAGCCGCATGATGATCCCATGGTCATAACAGTACAGATCGCTAACTGCTTAGTACACCGCGTCTTGATCGATCCGGGAAGCAGCGTGGATATTTTGTTCAAATGAGTACATGAGCAGCTCAACTTGAAGAATTCTTGCTTCAACAGGTGTACCTCTCTATTATACGGATTCACAGGGGACTCCGTAATGCCGATGGGAACAAAGATACTACCAGTGATAGTGGGGGAGGCTTCTCTTCAACAGAACATAATGACAGAGTTTATTGTAGTGGACACCCCGTCGGCATACAATGCAATCTTGGGAAGGCCTTTCCTATCAGGGATTAGGGGAGTGCTGTCTATCTACCACAACGTGTTGAAGTTTCCAGTAGGATCAGGAGTAGGAGAGGTAAGGGGAGACCAGCAGGCAGCCCGTAACTGCTATGCGGTGTCAACCATGGGAAGGCCTTTCCTATCAGGGATTAGGGGAGTGCTGTCTATCTACCACAACGTGTTGAAGTTTCCAGTAGGATCAGGAGTAGGAGAGGTAAGGGGAGACCAGCAGGCAGCCCGCAACTGCTATGCGGTGTCAACCAACCCCGCTGCGTTGGCCAAGCAATGCGCATCGGTGGCCAGCTACCCGGGTCCGAGAACGGCAGAGCGGGATGATCATGTCACGGCAGAGCGAGATGATCATGTCTTAGAGGAAGATGAGATACCAGACATAGTCGTAGAGGAATCAGAAGAAGAAGAGCGTGGTTGGAGCAGCGGGTATCCATCAGAGCAGCTAGAGGAGATTCAGATCCGGTGCGAAGATCCGACAAAGACAGTAAAAGTGGGAGAAGGTCTGGACCCGGGAGTGAAGGAGGATTTGATAGAGCTACTCAGGGAATATAATGACATCTTTGCTTGGAGCCATGAGGATATGCCCGGCATTCCACTCAGTCTGGCGACCCATAGGTTGGCAGTGGTTGCAACCTTCAAACCGATAAAACAAAAGAGAAGGCACTTCAATGCTGAACGCAATGCCGCGGTTCAGGAAGAGGTTGACAAGCTCCTGAAGGCCAGGTTCATCAGGGAATCCCGGTACCCCGACTGGATCGCCAATGTGGTTATGGTAACTAAGTCTAACGGGAAGTGGCGAATGTGTGTGGATTACACTGATCTCAATCGGGCCTGCCCCAAAGATAGCTTCCCCCTGCCTAAAATAGACCAGCTTATTGATTCCACTGTGGGAAATAAGCTCCTGAGCTTTATGGATGCTTTCTTAGGGTACAATCAAATCATGATGCATCCGTCAGACCAAGACAAAACCAGCTTCATCACCGGGCAAGGCCTCTACTGTTATAAGGTAATGCCTTTCGGACTTAAAAATGCAGGTGCCACCTATCAGCGTATGGTGAACAAACTATTCAAAGAACAGATAGGGAAGTCCATGGAGGTGTACGTAGATGACATGATCACTAAATCTCTAGAAGCGAGACAGCATGCAGGGGACTTACGTCAGACCTTCCAGGTAATAAGGCAGAACCAGATGAGGCTGAACCCCGCTAAGTGCGCATTCGGGGTGGCAGCAGGCAAATTCTTGGGATTCATGGTGCATGAAAGGGGAATTGAGGCAAATCCAGAGAAGATCAAAGCCATTTTGGATCTCGAGTCTCCTACAAACCTCAAGCAGGCACAAGGATTAACTGGGCGGATAGCGGCCTTGAACCGGTTCATATCCTGCTCCACAGACAAATGTCTCCCCTTTTTCAAAGTCATCAAGCAGGGGAAAAAGATGAAGTGGGATGAGTAGAGCGAGCAGGCTTTTCAAGCTCTAAAGGGATACCTGTCAAACCCGCCGCTATTGGTAAAACCGATCCCAGGTGAGGAGCTCTTACTCTACCTAGCAGTCTCCGAAGCAGCTACTAGTGGAGCCTTAGTAAAGGAATGCAGTGATGGAGTGCAAAGGCCGATTTATTATGTAAGCCGGGCTTTTACGAAGTCCGAGAAGAATTATACCTTACTGGAGAAGCTCGCCTATGCTTTGGTGACCACATCCAGAAAGCTCCGGTCTTATTTTCAAGCTCACACCATCGCGGTGGTCACAGATCAGCCTTTGAGACAATTCCTCCAGAGGCCAGATGTGTCAGGCAGACTGGTCCTGTGGGCCCTTGAACTCACACAGTTTGACATCAAATACAGAGCAAGAACTACGATTAAAGCTCAAGCCTTGGCGGATTTCATAGTAGAATTTAGCCCGATCCTAGACCCGGGTGAGTCAGTAGACCCCGACCCGAGTCAAACCCCTCTGGGATGGCCTGAAAACAGTAAGGTATGGATACTTTACACGGATGGAGCTTCGAACCAGGCAGGATGCGGAGCTGGGATCGTCCTTATCGACCCCGCCGGAGTCGAGGTAAGTCACTGTTTCAGGTTTGAATTCAGAGCCACCAACAACGAAGCGGAGTATGAAGCTCTGTTAGCGGGAATGAGAGTAGCTGGAGCTCTGGAGGCCGAGTACCTTCAGATTAAGAGTGATTCTCAATTAGTGGTCAACCAGGTAACAGGGTTGTACCAAGCAAAGGGTGATAACATGGTGGCCTATCTAACTAAAGTCCAGGAGATTATGAAAAAATTCAAGGGTGTAAGAATAGAGCAAGTACCCAGGGAGAAGAATCACCGCGCTGATGTTCTAGCTAAGATTGCCACTGGAGAGGGACATGCGTTACCAAAAGGGGTACCCCTCCAAGTGATTTCTTCCTCCAGCATAGCTAAAGAGGTAGAAGTCCTTCCTGTGAACCGCCTCCCGTGTTGGATGGATCCGATAGCAGACTATCTCCAAAGTGGCATTCTCCCTGTAGACCAGGATCAGGCCCGCCGGCTCAAGAGGACAGCGACCCGGTACTGTTTGGTAGAAGGATACCTATACCGCAAGGGGGAATCTCTTCCTCTACTTAGGTGTCTCCATCCCGATGACACGCGCTGGGCGTTCAACGAGGTTCACTCGGGGGATTGTGGTAACCACGTGTCAGGAGAAACTTTGGCTTACCAAGTAATCATGATGGGTTACTATTGGCCGACTATACACCAGGATGCAAAACAGTTCGCACGATCTTGCGAGGCTTGTCAAAAAACTGCAAACCTCCATCATCTCCGACCAGAGAGGCTCTCTTCGATCAGTACTCCCTACCCCTTTGCCATCTGGGGACTAGACCTGATCGGGCCACTTCCCACTGCACCCGGCCAAACCAAGCATGCAGTAGTGGCGATAGATTACTTTACTCGGTGGGTAGAAGCCAAGGCTCTTACTCGGATAACTGAAGAAAAGACTACAAACTTTGTCAATGAGCACATTGTTGTTAGGATTATGCTCAATAGCAAGAGTGTAATAGTGTAATTAACAATCTTTTTCATATTAATAAAGTGATTTCTGTTTTAAACAAATCTTATAGCATTTATAGTTTAATAATTGTTAAAGTAAATAATCATAAGGTCTAAAGACTATGAGAAAAGAAGAATTGTTCATACATCTGGATATGTATGTGGTAGACACAATTCTTTAGTTAGTCTTGAATATCGTTCACAACTTAAGTTAAAGGTTGGACACCTTTATCTTGTTAAAGTTGTAGAATTCTTTTGCTAGCATTTGAGTGGGATCAAATGAGATATGATGAGTCTAAAATCATCGGAGTGTCTTCGAGCAAAAGAATCTAGTGCACTGGGTGCATTGAATAGGATCACAATGAAATACTTTATCTATAACCGTCAATAGATAAAAGTAATTTGATTATCAGGACAATCGGAGAGTCTATCTTAATCCTGAGATAAATGATGGACTTATGGTTGCAGGTGATATCATTTGAGCTATCAATGAGTACGATTATATCGCATAGTCTATCCTCGATAGTTTGGTGATATTCATTTGTTAATCGATAGAGGACTTCATTTATAGATATGGACATCGTGGCTCCATTTATTAAATGAGAGTATAATATCATCATATGGATGTTTTGAGGTAATTGGATATTAAATCTCAATGTTGAGTTTTCAATAGTGTCTATTGAAAACATGGCTTCTGGACAAGTCAAAATATCCAAGTTCAAAACGTGGTCATATGAGTAAATATGGTAACTTGGAGAGTTATAGGCGGTCTATGAACTCTTGGCGATTACTGATATTAATCACGAGGATACACTATCTCCAATATGATTGTCTAGGGTATGAATGAGGAAGCATCTTCCTTTTCTGTCTTTATTTAAGAGTTCAATTTTAGCTCTTTAGTGGAATGAGTTAAAATTAACGGATCGGACCTAAGTGAATCATTTGTTGATTGTGATTAGGTTATGTCTGTTGAAGCTTAAATTTAGATAGCCCGCCAAGATCCCCAATCCACACGGACTTGCATGGATCACTTGATATATTCTACCGGACCAATTTAAGGTCCATCTAGAATTGCAATTTAATATATTAAGAATATAATTTGCACATTATTTATGTAATGGGCTGCACAATTATATTTATATATTAATGGATGACATGTGGGCTTGTTTCTTTTAGTAAGAATGGGTCTAGTTCACATGTGGGCTTTTTATTTAAAGTCCTATGGATTTAATGAAATAAGAAAAATAATATTTGGCCCAATATATACATGTGGGGCGGCAAGGTGCTAAAATAGCATTTAATATTATTTTGTTTTCATTATTTAATTAAATAAGAATTAATTTATTTATTAATTAATTGTTTAATTAAGAAACAAATCTTTTCTGAATAGGAAATATGATTCCTATTAGTATACTATTGGTAGTAGTATACTTAAATTAAAAGACTTGTTTGACAAGGAAATAAATAATTAATTTTATTTATTAAATCAAATAAGAAGTTTTTTTATTTTAGTCAAATAAGGAATAAAATATTTATGAGTTTGATTAGGTTTTGGAAATCTTTTCTAAATAGGAATTAGGGTGCAATTCAAACTAATTAATTTTGTTTGGAAATTGCGGCAACCCTAATTATTTTAGGAAGAGAATTCGGCCAACCCTAAAAAAGGAAGAAGAGAAATTTCGGCCACATATATATGTACACATATAGATTTCGGCCACCACTCTAAGAACTAGGGTTTTTGGTGCAGAATTTTTCTTCTTCTTCTTCTTCTCAACTCATAGTTAGAGATCTATTATTCTACTAAAAACAAAAGGAACATTGATTATTCTTTGATTGTGTTCTAGTTGCTTGTTCATCAATAAGCTTGTGAATACTATATCGATCAAGGTTCACGCGAGTTTCGATCATACGATTGAGAACTCAAAAGTGACCGGAATAATCTTAGGTTCCTTTAGATTGTTTTTGGGACTAACGAATCAAGAAAAGTTTGTTTAAATCCAATCACAGGTTTGCAATTCAAAGAGAAGGGAGACCACGCTCCTAGGTGATCCACGTTCGTGCTAGGATTGAAGATCTTGCGGATTACCATCGACGCAAGTCAATCGGATCACGCGACAAGAGGTATTGATCTTTTATTACTTTATTATATATGTTTGATTAATCAAAAGGGTTTAAGGTTCATAAAATTGGAAAAAAATTTAAAAGCTACTCAAACTATTTTCTAGTCTCGCTTCCGCTGCGGGTACGATTTTTCCCTACAATTGTCTACCGATTTGGCACCCTGATGGCCATCATAACTGATTTGGGAAAGCAGTTCGACAATGCCAACTTCAGGGAATTCTGTGAAGACCGAAAGATCAATCTCCGTTTTGCTTCGGTAGCTCATCCTCAAACCAATGGGCTGGTTGAAGCTACTAACAAGACCATCAAGAAGCTCCTGAAGAAAAAGCTCCAACAGAAGAAAGGATTATGGGTGGCAGAGTTACCTCATGTACTATGGGCCTACAGAACAACTAGGCGGACAGCCATAGGGGAGACCCCCTATTCCCTAGTATTCGGGGCGGAAGCAGTCTTGCCCATCGAGCATAAGCTCATTTCTTTCTGGGTCCAAAATTATGAATCGAAAGATAACGAGGCTAAGTTGAGAGCTAGCCTAGACTTACTGGAGGAAAAACAAAGCCGGGTGGCGGAGAAGGTGGCAATATACCAGAGCAAGATAGCCCGACATTTCAACAAGAAGGTGAAGGTCCGAAGCTTCAAGGAAAGAGACTTGGTTCTCAGAAAGATGACCCAGAACACACGAAGAAGGTCCGATGGAGTACTAGCCCCAAACTGGGAAGGGCCATATCTGGTTAAGACATCACTCCGGGGTGGTGCTTACAAGCTGGTAGACATGGAGGGATACCCAGTAGACCACACATGGAATGCTGATCATCTCCGAAAATTCTACCCCTAGAAATCTTGTTCGTATCAAGGGGAATCTAACACCCCGATTTCGTGTTTGTACCGTTGAGGAAATTCAATAAAGCAGTTCTTTCTCCTATTTGACTCTCTTGTGTCCATTGCATGATGTCTCCTACTAGATTCTTCAACGCCTCTCCCTAAATATACTTAATTCACCATTGCTAAAGCGCCTTGAGACTCAGAAAGTTGCATAGCGTTCCTGATACCTTGGGCCGGGACCATCCCACCAAGAGGATCTCCATTACTAAAGCGCCTCAAGACCAGGAAATAGCCTAAAGGCGCTCCTGCTGCCTTGGTCGGGGAATACCCTCCTCCAAGAAGCCTGGTGCTAAAGTGGCCTTAGTTGCCTACCAGGACAGTTTACAGTAAGACTCGGGCTGCCTTAGGGTACCTGGTTTCTTATTTCGCCTCAAGACCAGGAAATAGCCTAAAGGCGCTCCTGCTGCCTTGGTCGAGGAATACCCTCCTCCAAGAAGCCTGGTGCTAAAGTGGCCTTAGTTGCCTACCAGGACAGATCAACACTAACATCAAGGTTACTTATCGAGATGCTTCGCCCTTTATTTCCCCACTTACAACCCCGACAGAGGGCCAACAGTCAGGAAAAAACTTAGAAGTTTACCGTCAGCAAGTCAAATTGTTCGTAAGTAGCAGATGTCATCGACTGATTACTTTGCATTTTATACTGTTGGGAGTTCGATTAAAGGGAGATGTGATCTGACCCCGTTGATTCTTACGATTACGGGATATAAGCATCATGTGTTTCATCTTTACTACCTATCGGGGTCCAGTCATCCTCCTTATTACTCATCGGGGTTCCAGGTATCAACAAAATTATATGCTATGGAAATATGCTATGAAAAGTTCCTGAGTAAAAAGGCAAGAACACAAAGTACGAAGCAAGTAATGAAAAACAGTTATATTAACAGTAAGGGTGCCCAATCCCCATCCGGGCTACAAGTTATACTTATAAAATGGGGTGCCCAGTTCCCAAATCTGGCTACAAAAAATTATAAAAAAAAAAGGAGGCCAGGCTAGTCTTCTTTTTCCCCATCTGGATGCTCACCTTAGTCAACTGCCCCTTCCCCCATAAGCTCAGCAGCTGCATCAGTTTAGACAACCTCCTCCACAGCAAAAGACCCAACCTGGGTCCCTTCAACCTGAGGAGCCGCAAATCTAGCTGCTCTCTCATCTACCTCCATCATGGTTACTCCAGTAGTAGGCTTGGGATCCACCACTTGTTCTTCGATGGTAGGAGGTTCTAGATTGGTTCCCACAGTACCATCAAGTTGGTCCCTAGCAGCCAGGTCAGCGTCTTGATCCGGATGAGCTACCTCTTGCGCAGGGGCCTCAGTCTCTTGATCCCCTCCTGCCAAGAGAGCCGCCTTAGCCATAATTTGCTCCCGGTCCCAGTTCAAGGTTGCCTTGAGGTCGAAAGGAGGAGGCAAAGCTGTAGCTACCTCGTAGCAGGCAGTGAAATAACCATCATCGAATGAGGGCCCATGTTGAGCCTCCAAATCCTCCAAGGCATCCCGCAGAAACTGGTTCTCATCTGACAGCAGCCTCTTCTCAGCTTTCATGCGGTCCCTCTCCTCTCTACGGCGCAAAGACTTGATGGTTTCTGTGTCTAGGCAACGCTCAAGGCGCCTGATAATCACCAAGCCCTCCTGTCGCGCTTCTTCTGATGCCCTAGCCTCCTGAAGCAAAGGGGCCACGCTTTGTTGGGTCTGGACCAGCTCCTGTTGAGTATCCTCCAACCTCGCTTGGAGGCCGATATAAGCTTCTTTCAATGTCAGCAGCTGTCTCTCCATGGCCAAGGCAAACTTGAAGCCCTACAGAAAGAAAGAGAGTCAGTACCTGGCAGAAGGGAGAAATTAAATAGCAAGAAGGGAGTAAAATTTTACCTCAGCCAGAACCGAAACCCCCTTGGTGACCAAGATGTCTGTAGGAAGCTTGGCCATATCTGTCAGACCTTCACCAGGGCAGGTGGCAGCGAATCTAGACACCACCTCGTCAAAAGTAGCATCCCTCGACCCCGATCCCGAGGCCACACCAGCAGCAAGAATAGAAGTGTGGACAGCTGCTTCCTCCACTGGGGTCCTAACAGGATCCACGCGAAGAGCTACGGCAGGAGGAGGAGGAGGAGGAGGAGCAGGAGAGGTTTTGGTGGTGGAGACATTTTTCTTCTGGGCCGGCCTTTCAGAACTTCGGGCCCTAGCCGCCCTGGCCAGCAATGCCGGGATCCTCAAACGGAAGGGAGGAGTAGAAAGATGGCGAACTGGAGCCTTGGCCTTAGACCCCGATGGAGCAGGAGTAGATTCAGGAGGAGGGGTGATCGAACCAAAATTGGTATGATTTTGGCCCTCATTTCCTTCTCCTTTTGCTTGATTCGTGAGCATTATCCCGTGATTTAATTGTGAAAATTAAGTGATTTCAGGTATTTATAAAGTTCAGGGGCATTGGAGTAATTTTGGTGAAATAGGGGCAAAAGAGTAATTATTGGAGGAAGTTTTGAAATTACTGTAAATATAGAAGAGTTCAGGGGGCTATCCGTAATATGCCACGCGAATCAGGCAAGCAGTGCCACGTGGATTGACCAAAACGGCGCGTTTTGGGTGAGTTGTGTGATAACGGGCTGCTAAGCACACCCACACCCATTTCTTCCCAAGCCTAATTGCATGCCCAAGCGAAGCCCAATGCAGCCAGCCCACTCTCCTTTAAATGAAACGGTGCGTTTCATAAGGGGGTGCAAAGAGAGGTGGCCCAAGTGCAAGCCCACTTCACGCGTGGCCCTATTCACCCATGTCTTTTCCTCTGATTGCACTCCAGCCTGTTTCTAATTGCAGCCCACTTAAGCCAAGTGGCCAGCAGCCCAACTGCACCCCTCACACTTACTGAATACACCCCTTCTACTATTCATTTTCTTCCCCAATCAGCTCACGCCATGGCAGCTGCACCTCCAAACCCTCACCGGTCGGAATTCATTCTTCCCGGACCTACCGCCGGCCGGAAAGTGACCCAAAATCACGGCCACATGACCGGCAGCCTGGTCGTTCAACTTCCGGGCCTCCAATCGGTCGGAATCCGGCTATCCCTCTCTTTCCCATTTTGCCCCTTTGTCTTGCCACGTCACCAATTGGGTCGCCATTTGTCATTCGAGGTCGCCATGGCGACAGGAAGTGATTTCCACACCTGATGAGGTCGCCATTTGGTCGCCCTAGAGATCGCCACTTATGCAAACCGCGAGCTTCACGTTGTTCTTTTCTGGTTGGCCAATTTTGGCTGGAAAATTACACAATGACCCCCTCTGTTGGACTAAATGGTAATTTGCCATGGTCAGGGGGTGTTTTGGTAATTTACCACCCGTGACCTAATTTGAAAATCCTATAAATTCATCACATTTTTCCTCTTTTGGACAACTCTTGTCCACCAAGAAACCTCCTTTCTACCATTCCTAATCTCTCCATTTCTCTTCTACCTAAGCTTAAACATCTAGATTACTTCACCTAAATCATTCCTCTCCTTCCATTTTCTCCACCCCTTTCCTTTGTCACTTTCCATATGACTCCACCTATCTAGACATATCCTCAACACCCACTCTTTGCACAAGATTCAAGCAAGGAAGCATCAAGGAAGGATCAAGCTTACAAGAGAGACCCAAGGGTGATTTCTCTCCATTTTACTTCCTTTTCTTGTTTGTAATTATGTGTAATTAAAACCCCTATTTTAGGGGATGATTTGAGACACTTTTTGGACATGAGTATTTATTAAAGCTTTCAATATTATGTTTGCATGATTTAAGTTTTATTTACTTTTTAATTAGATCTTGCACTTATGTGATTAATTGAGTTATTGACACACTTGTTAATTACAATATGTTGTAGGATTAATTTGTGATAAAATTGATTGAGTTATTGACACACTTGATTGATTAGAGCACATAGTGAATAGGATAGGCTTTTGGAGGGGTGATCAACCTCGATTGCCTAGACCATTTGATTGTCACTAACCGATCCCGCCGTGACCCCCTTTCCTTAATCGGTTAGGCATTGCGGTGGGAAGTTGTTTAGGGTTCGTAGTGACGGTCTAAACAACACATTCGAATGAGATCGGTCCTTGATTGTGTAGATTGTGCATTAAAGAAGCCATGTATGAATTGCTCATTGTCCATTAGCTACTCTATCATTTCCCTAGAATTCCTATTAATTGTTTATTCCATATTTCTTATCTAGATTTGTTGAGCATTCCATTTTATTAGTTTTATTAGGTTTATTTTACATGTATGTTTGATGGCTTGACAACCCATTCACTCATCCATTTATCTATGATTTATTTTATAGCATTTAGATTAGCTAATTAATTCAACTAATCACTCTAATTCCCTGTGGAACGAACTCTAAGCTTACCACAATACTCATTTTCAAATCTTAAAATATATTGCGTAAAGATTCATTTTATAACATTCTTTTGGTAATTCGCAATTTGGTAACGACACAAAAAGCGAGTCATCAAGGGGTGGGGTTGGATCCTGCTCGGACGGACCCCGACTTAGTCCTGGCAGCCGGAGTAGGAGAAGGAATAGGGGAGGAACGAGATAGCGGGGTATTATCTTTAGCCCCCGAAGAAGGAAGAGGCCCCGTAACCATCGAGGAAGCCGATACTGCCAGAAGAAAGGATGTTCAGTAAGAATCAAAAGAAGGAATATATAAATATTAAGAAATAGAGATGCAAGATGCGATCAACTCACCAGGAGAGGCGGGGGAGATCCTCAGGTACCGTTCCAAGCGGGCTCCCTCAAAGGGATCCAGAGAGGGGTATTGCAGGTTGGTGTACCCTCTCTTTAGGATCCTTGTTAAAATCTCTCGGGACTCAGGAGCCAAGGTCCCTTTCGCCCACTTGTCCCTCACGGTAAACTGAGTAGGGACGGGGTACTCATACCCCCCAACAAAAGCAGTGCGCCCCCAATCGCCCTCGACCACCAGCCACTCCTCCTTCCAGGGCGCCGCATACTTCACATTCGCCTCTGGGATGACGAACTTCAAATCATTTGAGGCCCTCAGGTAGAACTGACCCCGAGGCACCATGCTCGTAATATTGAAGAGGAAGCAGAGCTCGTCCAACCCCGGCTCCCGCTCAATATGGTCTTTCTCGCACTGCTCCCTCCAGAGCACCAAGAACCCTGTCAGGTGCTTCCAGAAGCCCGGAGAGAGTTGGAGAGGGGCCAATTCGAGCGCGACGAGAGCTCGACGGAGAGTTGGGTGCAGTGTAAGCCGGACTCCACACTCAAGAGCTGCTTTGTGGATCAGCAAGCGGTCTGGAGGCGGGGTGTACACGTTATAGCCTTGGGGAGGAAGGGAGAAAGTGATGTACTCCGGGATCTTGTACTCTTCCCATAGTTGATTGAGCGTATCCATTGTACAAACAGAATCGGGAATAACCCGACTATCGTGAAAGGCGGCAAAGGAGCCCGTTTGGACTCCGACCAGCACGACGTCAGGTCCGCCACTTTCCTCTTGGTCGCCAGTCTGAAAGGCGCCCGCCTCATCACCAACTAGGACTGGGTCTTCAGGTTGATTATGAAAACCCAAACCAATTCGGGGGTTTCGGGTAAAGCGGCGTCGCTGAACCTGCGGGGTTTTCTCAGCAGTTACATCCCCCTCTAGACCCCGTTTTTTCCCCTCTGACGTTAGGGAGTCCGCCGCAGCCTCAATCGCCTCAGTATTGAAAAGGGCGTCAATACTGTTAGACTGGGGAGAGGAGGCGGGATCGGGATGAACGGGATTCGCCGTTACATGAGGGTTTTGTTCGGCAGCGATTTCTTGAGAAGTAGGAAGTTGAGAAGAAGAGGCCATTGAAGGAGAAGGAGAAAAGAAGAAGTTTGAGAAAATTAGGAAAGTAAGAAAGAAAAGGGGTCAGAGAGAGTTTTTGTTCTCGGTCGATTTTGAAAAGTCAGAAAGCTTGAAGGTGAGAAGCGCTAGTTGAAGCCGGTCTATTTATAGAGGAGGGATGACGGTTACGTACTCGGAAACCGGAATCGGTGACCGGAAGGATGGGTCGAGGCGTTTTTCCGCATTAATCGCGCCAAAACGGCTCTTTTTGAAAAACGAGGAGTCCAATCAGTAATCAACGCGTAGCCAATTATAACGGACAAAATTAAGAATTCCCCCTTCTAAGTGGAAACCTAGTCAGACAAGGAAGTAAGGGGATAAAGTGGAAAATCCTTCAAGCAAACGAAAAGATCCTGACTCCGACTCCGACCCTGACCCCGACCCCGACAAAATATCAGTGTCCAAGTCAGGGGGGACTTCTGTTAACCGCCAAAATTGGCGAGGGACCAAGGAAGAATTTTCCACCTTAACACAAGAAACAGGTGCGGACACAATTCGGTTACCTCGACAGAGTGGAGCCCGACTGGCCCAAATATGAACCTCCTTCAGCGGGATCCACCCCGCCTGCATCTTAACCTGCAGCGAGGTCCAACCCCGTCATACTCTGGTCTCTCATAAACCCTACAGCACCCCGACACGGAGTTCCATTGAGCATCCCACTATAATACTAGCCAGATATTCCCCAACTCCATCAGTTGGATGCCTACTGGCTCGCACTTTCTAGTATAACTAGCCCGACAAGTAGGTAGATACCGGGCAGCAAGATTCTCGTATCAGAAACTATAAAAGACTCATTAAAACGCTGCCGTACAGAGGAGAAGTACACTTTCCCGCCAGAGCGTCCTATTTTGAGCAGGTCAATATACTAAGAATCCTACTAGGAAGGTAACAATTTGATCACGAAATTGACTCCTTCTAGGAAGGAAAGACTAGATTCTGCAAGTAAAGCTCCGAGATTATCTCCTAGAAAGAAGACGATCCTGCATTGGCCAAACCCTAAACCGAGATTTTAGGAGTGCATGGCAAGCAAGACACATATATATACAAACAGTTTCTTCAGGAAAAGGGGAGGCGAGAGACCACTTATCGACAGGCACAGTTCTTCCACCATCACCATCTCCATCGCCGGGACTATGATCCGTACTCCATTCTAATCCAAATTAGAAATTAGTTCATGTATTGTAAGGAAGAGAGACTATCCAATAAAGCTTATTGATTGATCAGTCTGATATACATCATTATTTAGCTCCGGCTTTGATAGGGATTTAGTCGGTATCGAACCACTTGATACCCCTCCGACCAGGGTCAATCTTGATCTTGGTCCCTTTTAAGTTGTTATTTGGAATCCTATCTCGATAACGATTTTCAGGTAACAACAACTATAATATTAAACTATAAATGCTATAAGATTTGTTTAAATCAGAAATCACTTTATTAATATGAAAAAGATTGTTAATTACAATATTACACTCTTGCTATTGAGCATAATCCTAACAACAAGGTGCCTCCATTCTTATATCTCCATATGAATGATCTATGATAAGATCACCGTACATTACAGAATGGACCGCAGCTATAGATTGACCACAAATAAAGTACCCAGCTTTATTTGCTATCTACGGACTCTTAAGATTGCTCGTTTCAAACTGAATCCATCTGTTTATGACATTCATATACTCGGTTTGAAATTACATCCGGCAATCTTGGATGTTAAGTACACATGTTATTATAAATGTATGAGATAATTTTAATGAATAAACTACTTCTTTTCTTTATGTTCAATTCACATTTACAAATTACAAGTTTTAGGGCAAAAACCTCAACAATCTCCCACTTACACTAAAGCATGTGAGACATGTCTTGTAAACCTAGACTCTCTAGGTGACCCGTAAACACTTTAGCCGGTAAGGTCTTTGTAAGTGGATCAGCAATCCGTACATCCTAACAGGATCAAATCCTGTCATGAATACACTTAGCATATAGTTTCTCGTTCTCCGAAGATACTTGAGAATAGTCTTGACAGCAACTCAAGGATCCAATCCTAGGTTAGACCGGTATCTGCTGGCTACTCCCACTGCGAAGCAAATGTCCGGTCTCGTGCATAACATAGCATACATGAGACTACCTACTGCTAAAGTATAGGGAACACGTTTCAGATCCTCAACTTATTGAGGTGTCTTAGGACACTATTCTTTAGACAAGGGAACTCCATGCCTGGAAGGTAAATTACCTTTCTTAGAGTTCTGCATCGAAAATCGCACAAGAATTTTGTCGATATACGATGCTTGAGACAGTGCTATAAATTTGTTCTTGCGATCCCTTATAAGTTGGATCCCTAGAACATAACTTGCCTCTCCCAAATCTTTCATTTGGAATTAGCTGGCCAGCCAGCCTTTTACATCAGACAATACTCCCACATCATTCCCGCCAGCCCTTTACATCAGACAATACTCCCACATCATTCCCAATGAGTAGGATGTCATCTACGTATAGGACCAAGAAAACTACTTTCTTGTCAATGATGCGATTGTAGACGCAAGGCTCATCAACATTTTGCTTAAAGCCATAGGTTTTGATAACTTCATCAAACCTTATGTTCCAAGATCCAGATGCTTGCTTAAGTCCATAAATGGATCTTTGCAACTTGCAAACTTTTTGCTCTTGATCTGGAAACACGAATCCCTCTGGTTGCATCATGTAGATGCTTTTATCAAGATTGCCATTCAAGAATGCAGTCTTGACGTCCATTTGCCAAATTTCGTAATCAAAATAGGCAGCAATGGATAAGAGAATCCGAATAGACTTAAACATGGCTACTAGTGAGAAGGTCTCTTCATAATCGACCCCCTCCTTTTGGGTATAACCCTTGGCCACTAACCTTGCCTTGAAGGTCTCTACCTTCCCGTCTACTTCTCTCTTTCTCTTGTAGATCCACTTACACCCTATGGGTTTCACCCCATCCGGTAAGTCTACAAGTTGCCAGACTGAGTTAGAATACATGGACTCAATCTCGAGATTCATGGCTTTAAGCCATTCCTCTTTATCAGGATCTTCCATTGCATTCTTAAATGTCAATGGATCATCCACACTATCAGTAGAGACAACATCTTGTCCCTCACTTACACCCAAATAGCATTCAGGCTGTCTCACAACCCTCTCACTACGTCTAAGTGGTAGTGTATCCTGACTAGGAATCATCTGACTCTCAGATGTTAATGGATCAACAACTCTTGTTGACTGAGAACTGGTCTCACCAGGCTCCAACTCATTCAATACAATTTTTAGAACGAGGCTTATGGTCACTAATATAGTTATTCTCAAGAAAAGTTGCATTTGTCAATACAAACACTTTGTTATCTTCAGGACTATAGAAGTATCCACCTCTGGTCTCCTTGGAGTATCCTACAAACAAGCAGTCCACAGACTTAGGTTCTAGCTTTCCACTTCTGTTCTTTAGCACGTGTGCTAGACACCCCTATACGCGGAAATGTCGCAAACTAACTTTACGACTATTCCAAAACTTTAAAGGAGTCTTAGGAACAGATTTGGATGGCACTACATTCAAAATGTATGCCGATGTTTGTAACGCATATCCCCAAAAGGAATTTGGTAACGATGAGAAACTAATCATAGATCTCACCATTTCTATTAGGGTTCTATTTTTCCTCTCCACGACACCATTTTGCTGAGGTGTACCAGGAGCTGTGAGTTGGGATACTATCCCATACTCGACCATGAAGTCTTCAAACTCTTGGTCAAGGTACTCACCTCCACGATCTGATCATAGAGTCTTGATAGTCTTTCCTAACTGATTTTCAACTTCAGCTCGGAATTCTTTGAACTTTTCAAAAGTTTTCGACTTCTGTTGCATTAGGTAGACATATCTGTATCTTGAGTAATCATCTATAAAGGTGACATAATACTCATAACCACCCCCTGCTTTAACATTCATCGGTCCACAGACGTCTGAATGTATAAGCTCTAGTGGTTCTTTAGCTCTCAGCCCTTTTCCAGTAAAAGGTCTCTTGGTCATTTTACCTTCTAAACAGGATTCACAGCAGGTAAGGTGCCAGCCTTTAGCTCTTTTAAAGGTCCGTTTTTCACTAGTCTATCTATCCGGTCAAGGTTGATATGGCCAAGTCTTAGATGCCATAGATACTTTTCGTTTTCTGGAGAAATATTTTGTCGTTTAGTTTTTGGTTTTTCAACCTTAAACATTTCGGTGTTGAGCAGTGTTGTATGTATTAACGGTCTTAACACATATAAATTGTTTTCATTAATTCCTGAACAAATATTCAGACCATTCTTTGCAATAATAACTGATTTATTATCAAAAGAAACAGAATATAATTGTTCTAACAATTTAGAAACGGAAATTAAATTCCGTGTAAATCCAGGAATGAAAAATACATTGTCCAACAATATGAAATTATTATTACAAAAACGCAATCTAATTACGCCCACTGCTCGTGCCGACACGACATCCCCTAACCCCACACGCATAGAGAAAGCTCCCTCCTCAAGCTGTGTCCAAGAATCAGTCCACTGCAAAGAAGAACAAACATGGTTAGTGGCCCCCGAATCAACTATCCAAGGTGAAGAATCATCTTCCACTAAACACGACTCAAGAACAAGTAAATCATATTTACCTTTCGTTTTCTTCTTCTTGGCTACCTCCTTCAGATATTGCGGACAGTTCTTCTTCCAGTGCCCGACTTGTCGCAATGGAAACATTTTCCCTTGCTCTTGTCGATGGAGGCGCCTTTCTTTTTGGTCTGGGCTTTCTTGGGTTTGGGCTTACCCTTCGCCTTCCCAGCAGACATCTTCCTCTTTTTGTTATTGGAGGAAGATGGTTCGGCAACATTTGCCTCACCGGTCCTGCCCTTGCTGTCCTTAGTCAAGGACTCAAAGGTAGTGAGCTCATTGAGCAACTGTGTGAGACTGAACCTAAGCTTGTTCATCCCATAGTTGCTCTTGAATTGATCGAAACTCTTCGGAAGAGTCATCAGTATGATGCTCACCTGACTGGGTTCATCAATGGCCCCGCCATTGGTTACTGCCGTGTTGAAATAGGACATCATGTTCAGGACATTCCCGAACTGATGCACCATCCTTCATACGAGCGAGCATAGCGGAACGAACAGCTTCGTGCTGCTTTTGCTCAGATGGTTGCCCAAACATAGCCTGCAATGACTCCATTATTTCAAATGCAGTACCCATTGCTTCGTGCTTAGTGACAAGCACGTCTGTCATACTTGCTAACAGATATGTTCGGGCTTTCTTATCTGATGAGACCCATTTCTCATATGCCTCACGAACAGTTCGTGCGGCATTGGCAGTAGGCGTTGGAGGACATTCCTCCGTAAGCACAAACTTAAGGTCCTTGGTGACCAAAATTGCATTGATATTGTGTTTCCATTTAGTGTAGTTATCACTAGTTAATTTGTCATTGGCTATGATTTGTAATAGTGCAGTTGACATGGCTGAAAAAACATAAATAAAGAATTCATTCATTCATACATTCAAAACATGTGCGAATGTTCGACATAAAATTAAACATGATGCATGAAAATGTTTAATGAACAAGAACAACCCTAAAAAGTGTTTCTACGCCACGACAATCCAACATACCACAAGCAAGTGCCGCCTTAGGGTCAGTCAAATTCTTGCATGTTGGATCGAGACATTCTCAATCAAATGCTATACCGAAATAACTCTTATTCCTCTAACATTCAACCATCATATATTTCAGTCAAGTTTCTAATTAACCAATTTAATTAAAACCTTATGAGCGTAACCCATCATTTCAGATCTCATGAGCTTAACTCGAGAATTGCCGCCTTAGGGTCGGTCAATCCCGAAATCCCCTCAGAAATCCTATCCGTTAGGAAGTCAACCTTGATATCGATTCTTATGGAAACCCTCCTTAGGGAGGACGAAAACAATGCTGTCACGAGGCCCCACTCGAATCTTACGGTGTTGAACTAATGATGGAGACCGCGGGATATAATGTCATATATCCCTCTCCCACTCACAATTTTATAATTAGGGTTTTCTATTAATATTAATGCACCCAGAAAAAACTAGATTAAACGGCTAATTTCAATCTAAGCGTCAAGTGCATTAATCACATATTATTAGAATCCTATTCCAATAACTAATAAACTAATTTGATTTTTAACTCTTAAAAAACTAGTTCATTAGTGATAATTCTAATCTATATATACTATATACTAAGACTAGAATTATTAAATGTGTATTTACCAAGTTTTAACTATTAAAACTAAACACATTATTATGTCCAATTATTATTAGGGGCTTAATCAAATTAATCCTAATAAATATTAAAGGACCCTACTAATCTAAGTAATTAAACTCTTTAAAAAATAGAATAGTTATTAATGAGAATTACCAAGTTTTTATTCCTAAAAACTAATCCCATTAATATAAAGCCAATTATGTGAATAATCCATTTTAATCAAATTAAAAAATAAACACATAATATAGATGGCTATAGTGCATGTATGACATATCAACATATATATCTGTAGGCACACCTAATCTAAATGATATGTATATGCATGGCAATGCTTTAATCTTCTCATAATAAAAGCATACATGAGTTGACCGAGTATAATGGGTTATCTAACTTAAAAAGAAATTTCTAATTACAAAATTTAATCCAAGGCATTCCTTGGTCTTCTTGTAATCTCTTTTTCTTCAAGTCTTTGGGTAATATCTTCTATGTCTTTCGGGTCCGATAATCAAGTCCAACTTGATTTATTTTATTGGATCCATCTCATGGATTAAATCCCTTAAAGCCCAAATATTACTCTAACATTTTTCGGAGGCTTGGGATTTCCCAAAAATCAGCCCAAACGGTGCTTAAGTGCTGCACTCTGTGCGCTTGCTACACACATGCACAACAATTGTGCACGGCTGTAGCATGACGTGTTGTGCATCACACAACAACACATTTGTTGCATGTTACGCATGTCATGTGCATAGCAATTGCATGTATTGCACACCTTTTGCTTTGGCTTTACAGAACTGCATGTTGCAATTATATATATATATATATGTATATTTATGCGTGCAACAATTGCACTTTGCAGCAGTGCAACACTTGCACATAGAACCTTTGCACACGACATTATGTAACACTTGCACACTTAATATTTGCACACAAAACATGCTGCGTGACACACTAAAATATGTTGCATGACAATCATGCATGTGTCTTATGCACAGAGTGTTGTTTTATGTGTTCAACACACGCTCAGCTTCTTCGTCTTCTCGAATCGATCTCTTCATACAATATTACAAAATATGATTTACATAGAACGATTACAACCAAAAAGAAAAAGGAAATAAATAAAAATTAAATATTACATCCCGGGATTAATATTACATTAATATTACAACCTTTTAAAAAAAAAAAAAAACGAACCCTAAACCCATTGTACCATACAATTAACGATCAACCATGTTTATAATAAATAAATAATTATAAACATTATACAAACATTAGAAAGTGCCTACACATTCATACATGCAATCAGGAGCAATCGAATTCGATTATACTGTACAAAACCAGGCTCTGATACCAATTGTAGGTACCCAGGTTTACAGATTGCGCAGCGGAAGGGTTTTTTAAAATTTTTTATGCAATCATAAACTAAACCTATTTGTATAGTAATAATCGAAAACAATTAAAGAAGGTGAAACGATTTCATACCTACGTAGGAGGCTCCTTCACTTTAATTTGTTCTGCTCCTGATTTGTACCACTTGATCTTCCTCGCTATCTTCCGGAACTGGCAACGGCGTGTGGGCGCGTCACGGTATTCAGGAACTTATAAGGAGGTAGAAGAGCAGAACACAAAAGCAACCCCTTGCTTTGTTGTAGAAGAAGTTCGGCCACCAATTTTTTTCAAACAAAAAAAAAAATTTCTTTTATTTTTCTTTTTCATTGTTGGCCGCCCCCTTTCTTGTTGTTCTTCTTTTGGTGTTGCGTTTTTGTTTATCTGATACAAATCAATTGATTTTCCTTTTCTTTTAAAACATATATCATATATATATTGAAAAAATAAACTAATTAATTAAATCTTTTAAGATATCTAATATCTTTAAAGATATTAATTAATATTAATTGATTTGATTTGATTTGAATTCAAACTCTTTTAAATTCAAATTTAAATATTTAATTTAATGAAAATAAAATAATCAAATTATCTTTTCTTCATTCAAAATTAAATATCAATCAACACCCTCCATCTAATGATTAATTACACAATTAAATAATCAAATTATTTAATTAACATAATCATTAATATTCATTAATTAAATAATCTCATTATTCAATTAATTCCTGAATAGACACGTGTCACTTTCGTAACACAATTAATTGGATAATCCAATTAATTAACCGTGACCCTTGTTACCAAAATCGATCGGGCTAGCAAGGGGACCTAATGGACCCACAATATTTTGAACTCCAATAATCCTTAGAAATAATTAATTAAACTCTTTAATTAATATTTCATGATTATTAACTTCGGTGTTATTCCACTAAAAACCCGAAGTTGCACTCTCTCAACTGTAGACGTTTTTACACAAATCATTAATTTTTGGTGTCCATTGATATAGCTATTACATATGGTATGATCCTCCACAGGTAGTTCATAATTAGAGCTGGGTCATAATGTCCGTTATACCCCTCTGATTATATCTTTCCATTAAGTACCATTGATTCTCTAATGAACAATAAATCCTACATTCCTTACAGAATTAGGAGAGCGCTCATATTGTTCAAGCCCCGAATCAACCCTTAAGGGAACTACTATCTACTTCTCACAAGAAGGAGTGGATTCCACTATTGTGTGCAGACCTTCCTAGCCACAAGCCAAACCACGATCCCAACATACTGAGCATATTGATCAAGAATGCAACTCCGACCTCACCCATGGTATATCAAAGACCACGATCTAACCTGAAGGAGTCGATAAGACACTCGGGATTAAGATCACCCATATATAGCCATCATTTGTTGATATATATGAATCTCATCATGTAACGGATATTGGAGAGAGATTCATATAGATCATGACCCAGTCCTATATGATCACATCATACAAGGTGCCTTCATTCTCATATCTCCATATGAATGATCTAGGATAAGATCACTGTACATTATGGAATGGACCGCAGCTATAGATTGACCACAAATAAAGTACCCAGCTTTATTTGCTATCTATGGACTCTTTAGATTGCTCGTTTCAAACTGAATTCATCTGTATATGACATTCATATACTCGGTTTGAAATTACATCCGGCAATCTTGGATGTTAAGTACACATGTTATTATAAATGTATGAGATAATTTTAATGAATAAACTACTTCTTTTATTTATGTTCAATTCACATTTACAAATTACAAGCTTTAGGGCAAAAACTCCAACAGCTTGTGAGTTTGATTTTCCCACTGGAACTCCATTGTCATTTTTTTCCAATTGCATACAACTGTTCCCAATTGTTCTAACCATTGTACCCCGAGCACCAAGTCCAACCCAGTTAGTGGCAAATAGTAGAGAGTAAGAGAGAAGGGGATACCTTGAAATAACACATGCACGTTCTCCCTTGGCACTTCAATGGTTTTCCATCGGCTACCTTGACATTGAATGGCTCGGTTGGAACCACAGGTAAGTGCAGCATATCAGCTACCTTCTCATTAATAAAATTGTGTGTGGAACCACTGTTAATAAGGACAACCACCTCATAATGCCCGATCTAGCTGTAATTCACATGGTTTTGGAAGTTGACCACCCGGTTAGAGCATGGAAGGAGATTTCGGGTTCAGTAGGTTCGTTGGCAACGGGATCTTCTACCTCCTCATCTGTGTCATCTTCCTTGTTTGTGCTTGAGCTCCCCTCTAGTAGCAAGAGTTGAGGTCCTCGGCACTTATGACCCAAGGTGAATCTGTCATCACAATTGAAACAAAGGCCTTGTGCTCGCCTTTTCTGCATTTCCTCCCAAGTGAGGCGTTTCATGGATTGTAGGGGTTTGGATTTTGTTTGGTTAGAAAAGTCAAGCTGTGAGTGGTTGGGTTGTGGAGGCCATGTGAATCTTCGTTGGCGATTTAACTAGTCATCTCTCATTCGCGCCAAGTTGACTGCTTCCTTCAAAGATTTGGGTTTGAACATTCGAATGCCGTCTGTAATGTTTGATTTAAGACCTCCTATAAACGTTCCAACTAAAGCCTTTGGTGTCCATCCCTGCACCTTATTTCCTAGCTTTTCAAACTCTCTCTGATAGTCTCATAGTGAGCCCACTTGTTTCACCTCATAATGCCTCATCAAAGTCTTCACACTCCGTAGGTCCGAAACGAGCCCAAAGTTCTTCTTCAAAATCTGCCCATGTCACTTCTTTCCCATCCTCTTTGTAGGACAGATTTAACCACTGCCACCATTGATTAGCTTCCCCCTTAAGATGGTATGATGCCAATGACACCTTTTGTGTTGGCATGGTGCCTTGGTATTCAAAGAATTGGTTCACTCTATTAAACTATTCGGTTGGATATGATCATCGCCTGAGTACTTTGGGAATTCAAGTTTTGCCAAATTGGATAAGAACATTTGTCGTCCCGCTTCGTTATGTTCTTTAGAGTCATCTCGATTGTTGCGAAAACGGCCGCTACGGTCATTGGCATTGTTACTGGATCCCTCTTGGTTGGAGAGCAAAGCTTCTGATAACCTGTTGATGGTTTCCTCCATTAGATGCAACTTGTCAGTAAGACCAAGTTCCATCTGGCTCATACTGTCTCGAAGTCCTCCTAACCTAGCCTCCAATTGTTCGATTCGTTCCTTGTTAGTTGCCATCGTATTATAGATGTAGCTCTGATACCAATGATAGGTCCCAGTCAAAGCTAGTATAGTAATAGAATTCTTCTTGGGGCGAGAATGAGCCACAGTATTTGGATTTGAATAAACTTATCATATTAAAATACATAAAAAAAACAATAATGCTAAACATCCCATCTAAAATCCCATTTTTTTCATCCCACTACATGTGGCATGTGAGGTGTCAAATTGTGAGTGGATACACATTAATGATGATTTATCTCACCTACCTTATGTATCCACTCACTATTTGACATCTCACATGCCACATGTAGTGGGATGAAAAAGGTGGGATTTTAGGTGGGATGTGTAGCATTACTGTAAAAAAAAACACAACTGTCTCCTAAACCCACGACCTTAACTACTAAAAATAAGGACTACAACAACTATTAGCAATTAAATAACTGATAGACAATCAGACCACGTCTTCTAATAAAAACTGACAGACATATGATCCCCAATACTCCTTGCATGATCGTCCCATGTACCACGTACCCTGCATGTTTCTCACATTAGGAACCTTGGATTTTTCTTAGGAACACGCTGTGATCTTCTTGACTTATCAAAAACGCACTCGTGGAGAATGTCAAGGTAGATCAAGAGACGAGTGAAGAGATCAGAAATGAAATCAAGGCTCCGGTTCTATGGCCGCTATCTGTGACTCTGCCAATACTGAGATGATCTCTTGCACGGGAAGCTTAGGGTACTCGTGCTTCGACATTTGATATCAATTCTCCAGAGATAATCTGCTTCAACCACTACCTTATCCCTGATTCCCTGTTATTCTCCAGAGAATAAATGGTTAGGGCAAATTGCAATAAAATGCATTAACAAATGGTGAAATCGCACTCAGAACAATCCACCACAGAATAACGGTCTATCAGTCCATAAACAAGTCTAAAATAACACAAATCCGTCCATACTACATAAACATACCATATAAAAAATAGTAAACAACATATTAAGAAGTTGAAATTCACACCAACCTTGATTGTTCCATAAACAGTCCTTGACTTCACATCAACCTTGATTGCTCCAAACGCACCCCAAAGTTCCAAATCATTCGATCTATACATTTTTTTTTAAAAAAAAATGAAGGTAAGTTGCAATAACATACCTTGACATATTGCAATATCGCAAAGTAATTGTACTTTTTGCTAAAATTACAATAGGATGCCATTGACTATCAGTTGACCGGTAGTTGACCAATACTACATTGTTAAATGTCCAAATTGCCATTCTTTAATGTTTCATAATTATTATAAAATGATTTTCTTAAAAAATATAATAAAAATAATCTAGAAATTAAAAAGAATAATTTTTTAGAAAAAAAAAAAAAAAAGGTTTCCAGCTTTTCTCATGATTCTTTCCTTTACATGTATCATAACTAACAATGTTAATTGTTGATATGACAAAAACATGAATTCCTTCAAGATTGTGTAGTCTTCAATTAAAATTGGGGACACCCACACAGAAATTTTTTTATTTTTATTTTTTTTAATAACAATCTGATTTCCATCCTTTGCATCAAACAAAAATAATACAAAAATGAAATTTAATGTTTTTAGATACGATAAATATTTTTTATTTTGATTTCTGCGGATTACATTTTTCTTAGTAAATGAAGAATTATTATTATTTTTTTATATTAATGATGATATTTTTTTTATGGGGCCCCGATTTTTGTTAATATCATTAAATAGACCATGTCCCGAAATATCTGAAGACGCAATTCCCTATCAAAACAGATGGAGCCTTTTGGCAAGCTCAAATTGGGTTCAAGTTTGCCGGAAGATTCGAGACCAGTATTTCGAACTCTTTAAGTCACTCCAATTGATTTAGAAATAGACAAATTTGTCTCTATGTGCTTAACTCATTTTACGTACAATTGTTTTTCTTCCTCTCACATGGCCAGAAAAGCGGAGAAGTACAATTTGTTTGATTAGGGTTTAGTTTTTCTGAAACTTGATTGGGTGCCAAAGCTAATAAAATAGGTTTAGACAGAGAAATAATATAGTAAATCTATTATCAGTAGTTAGGGTTAGTTTTGGCATTTTAAAGGGTATTAAGAGTAAACCAGTTGAGTTAAATATTTTTAAACCGAGTTCAATTGAGTGTGGAGTAAATGGATGTAAAGAGAAAATCAACCGACTTTCACATGTTTTCTAAGATAAAATAACACATTACAAGGTAAAACCCTTCAAATTAATAACCCCTCTAAATTAATACTCAAGGATGGGTCTCAAGAATATTAATTTAGAGCAATTTCGGATGGTAGTAGGGTCGGCCAATGACTAATGGTCCAAATTACGGATCAATATCTATGCAGGTGATTATGCAGACAAGTGAGAGCAATTTATCCTTTTTGCTACATGGGATAAGATTGAACTACTAATATGATTGTATTGCACTGTAGATAAAAAGATGAGAACCTGATGATCCTAAGCTTAGTCAATACATTCAATAGATCGGGCTCCGAAATGTCTGAAGATGGCCCTGGTACATGGGATAAGATTGAACTACTTATATTATTGTATTGCACTGGATTCTCTGTAGATAAAAAGATGAGAACCTGATGATCCTAAGCTTAGCTTAGTCAATACATTCAAGTATGCTTTTGTGCTTCACTTTGTTTTCATGCAGACATTGGTGCAATATTTCAATTGTATTCAGAAAATTTTTCTGAGAACAGTTGAGGAAGCAAAGTTCCAATGCCAGAAACTTATGTTTATTATAGCAGACATGTAACCTTAAAACAACAATATAGTAATCCGAATTTCAATTTAACCAACCAGAAATGCCAATATGTCTTTCCTTTCCATGAACTTGTAGCATGTACTACAAGATCATGAAAGTTGAATTTATTTTAATACAATTAATATAGGCTGCAACATAAAACAGCTTAGCCCGGACATTCTGAGCAACCTACTAAAAGGAGTTTCCAACATCAATCACAAACCACAGGCTTTCGATCAACCTACTTAGACAAAGAGCTTCCGACATCAATCACAAACCGATACCTGACATCAGATTTTGCAAGCCTTTCCATGGCTTCGTTGAGTTCATCAATCCGGATCAGCTCAATGTCTGCAGTAATATTGTGCTTGGAACAAAAGTCCAGCATCTCCTGTGTCTCCTTGATCCCTCCAACATTACTTCCACCAATAAGCCTCCGCCCTGTAAGTACACAACATAACACGATATGTATAAATTCCACACACAAGTCATATTTAAGATGTGCAATTCGTTTAAACTTATATGCAAACACAACAATCCTACCACATTTGCAGAAAAGGTTTCCTTTCAGAAATTTATAAAATATTTTTTCTTTGGTTTCAGACAATGATTTAGGATCTTGATTTCAGTTGGTTTACATGATTATCACTAAATTACTTAGAAGACACCAACTTATCACCAACGTCAATGTCGTAGCCTCTGCACGAAGCTGAGAGATAACGAGACTGTTTACAGATGTTTTTCTAATCTTCTTTTGGGCTTAATAACATAATATTCTAGGTAAAAATAACATGTTACCTAGAATCGGGATCAATGGCATGAGATGTAAAAAGAGGAATTAATTGCAAACTGTCCCTCATCAATCTTTTAAAAAGATACTAAGTTTAGTTTCTAAGGTTAAGGCTTTTTAAATAACTTACCAATAACTAAAGGAAAAATAGGCAGCTCCAGGGGTTTCTCAGGCAAACCCACAGTGACCAGCTTCCCATTTACGTTAAGCAGACTAAGTAGCGGAGCCAGGGCATGAACTGCAGCTATAGTGTCAATGATGTAATCCATGGTACCTATAGCTGCCTGCAAAATATGAACACACATATTACAATAATTAATACAATAACATCACCATACGATTGATTTCCGGGTTCGCTCATTTTCGCAGAATGATGAGATCATGGCAACATTAATTTGCAAACCAACCCGCAAGATAAAATTTTGTAAATGATACTGTAATCACAACCCAAAGAATTGATGTTATTCTCTTCATTATCCAAAAAAGCAACATTGTCTTACGATTGGCAGATAGGAACAGTATCATGAGACCTTGAGACCGAACAGTTGCATCCAGACATAAAGTAACCATTATAATCCCACTCGATTATTCGAGGTATGAAATATCATTTTATGATCAAACACACGGGTGCTATTTTTTAATTTCATTGAAAATTATATTTATGATATACCTTAAATTTTGCAGGATCAGTGCTAACAAGAAACGAATCAGCACCAAGTCTATCGATTGCTTCACTCTCCTTCTTTGGGGAGGTACTGATGACAGTGACTTTCAACCCAAAGGCCTTACCAATTTTCACAGCAACATGACCGAGCCCACCAAGTCCTGCTACACCCAAATGTTTTCCAGGTTGATTCATTCCATAGTATACCATTGGGCTGTACACTGTGATCCCCGCACACAACAGTGGTGCACCCGCATCAAGGGGCATGTTATCAGGAATGCGGAGCACGTAGTTCTGATCAACAACAATGATATCAGAATAACCACCATAAGTTTTCGTTCCATCCGAAGAAAAGGAGTTATAGGTGAATATCATCTGAGGGCAATAATTCTCCAAGCCCTGATGGCAGCAATCGCATTTCTTGCAGGAGTCCACCAAAACCCCAACCCCAACCTTGTCATCGACTTTGAATTTATTCACGTTATTCCCAACTGCTGTCACGGCACCAACAATTTCATGCCTACAGAAGAACA
This sequence comes from Acer campestre, assembly GCA_954870605.1. Taxonomy (NCBI): domain Eukaryota; kingdom Viridiplantae; phylum Streptophyta; class Magnoliopsida; order Sapindales; family Sapindaceae; genus Acer; species Acer campestre. The sequence goes on along the minus strand of OX940811.1, from coordinate 24,785,973 downwards.
ATAAGATATATCATTCTATACATAAATCCTTCAACATTCACTTGCAAGAATGCAACAAAATTATACTAGTAGACATGATGAGATGAGGTGTTCAAGAAATCAAATTAATTTAATGTTGGAGAATTTCCCATATTAGAACCCAAAATTTTACTTAATTTTTGTATGTATGTGTGCAAGTAACTACTTAAAGAATCAAAATCAAAGGCAAACAGTTATTTGATTTTACTGACTTCACACAACCATGATACAAATTTTACGCCTCCATAAAAACCTCATCTATATTCACTCTCATTCTTCATAAAAATATTTCTACAAGCAATATTATTAATACATGGCAGGTAAACAATCACTGTTTCAAAACTCTTGTTCATCATTCACGGTAAAACCTCAATAAATAAATGTTTAATAAATATGAAAAAAGCGTCATACCCGGGGACAACAGGGTAACTAGTAAACCCCCATTCGTTCTTGGCACTATGCAGATCAGAGTGGCAAACCCCACAATATAGAATTTTGATAGTTACATCATCTTCACCATTATCTCTGCCAAACACACAAAACAGAATTTTAGTAAAATTGAATGAAATAAATTGTAAATCTAATCATTTTTTCTCAACTGCTAGCAAAAATTCATAGTTATAGAAGGGTACAGTTTTATAATGGTCAGATGGGCTAACAGGACCAGTCAATCCAATGAAAATTATCATGGACCACCAATACACTTAGATTTTGCTTAAAAAAAAAATCCCAATTTAACTAACAACATTTCTTCTCACACTAATCATCTCAAAGACAAAAGGTTCCTCCTTTTTATATGTTTTAAGTTGTAAAGTATGATTTGCTTGTATCATCATCCACAAATCCATCTAGAAAATTATACAAACACAAACATTTGTCCAAAACAATAAATAAAACGATATGAAACATGAGGAAAAACAAAGATGATACAAAAGAAAAGGAATACCTTCTAGAGAAATTGAAAGGGAAAAGGGTTCCAGAGTTATCTCTGGCAGCCCAACCAAAAGCCTTTTGTGGGTGTTCTTCCTCTGGTGATCTTGCCATTTTTTCTGGTCTTTTCACAGTAGTCCTCTTTCACACTTTCTCTTGAAGGGTCTAATATACACAAATATGTGTAAACAAGGCACAAACTTGACTGTATATATAATAACGGTTCAGCTGCTATACAGGATCGACTGTATCTGTATGGTTGCTGAGCAGATTTTTATTCTTTAGATTTCAATTTGTGTCTATATAAATTAAGGATTTAAAAATTAAAATAAAAACCAACCCTTTCACATAATTACGTATTAACAATACAATTTATGTATTATAGCTGAGCCCATATAAATACTAAAGTTAGACGACCAAAAATTTAACACAAAAACAAATCTAAATAATATGGCAAGAGTAGGGCATAGTTCAGACAAACTCGGGATTTAAGTAAATGACTCTTATGTTAGCGGCTTGAACCTTACCAATGATGAAAGCTTTCAAAAAAAAATATATCTGATCCTGAATTAACAAATATTATCAAAAAAGTAATAGTAATAATTACATCACAAGTGATTTATTTATTATCTACATGATATCATGATTCACAGATTATAGACAACTCATTACTCATATATAAAAGTATAAAACTTGGAAATGGGAATGGTGAAGCCTGTACATTACTGTTTTGTCCACACTAATTAAAGCATTTTCATTTTCATTATGATATTCGGATATTTTAGGCTATGTTTGGCAGTGGAGAGGGAGAGTATGAGAGATGGATGAATTAAGAGGGAGAGAGAGTAAAAAAATGATGGAAAGGATAACATCCATCATTCATGTTGTTTGATATTGAAAGGAGGGTTAAATTGATGGATTGGTAATTAATTTGTAAAATTACTATATTACCCTTAAAAAAATTAGAGGGCATGAAAAATTGGAGGGCATTATGGTCATTTCCCTCCAATTTTCTCTCTCTCCTCTCATCCGCCATATTTGGGAGGATCAAAAATGGTGGGCCAGGATGGATCCCACCTCCCTCCTCTTCTCCTCCCCTTCTTCTCATCCCTCGAACCAAATGAAAGGATTTAATCTCTCCCTCCAACCCTCTTCCTCCCTCCATTTCTCCACCCAACCAAACACAACATTAGGTAAAGGTCATTCTATAATTTATATCTAACTTAGAATTTTAAATTTTTTACTCCAATACCATCCACTCAATTTCGTTCATTCTTTTACAATTTTTTTTCCCATAAAATAATAAATGGATATTTAAGTTATAAATTCAAATTCAAATTTTAAGTTAATATAATTTGACCATTTACCTAAATTGTTTTCTTTAAATTTTATGTAAAGTGCTTTCTTTGATTTTATGGTGGTTCCACACCTCCACCAAACCACAACTGGGCCTGTATTTTTGTGTCTTTTTTCTGTGCCAAGGAAAGGGAAAACGTTTAGTGGGTCTGTATTCTGTAATAGGATTAGTGGTGGGACTGACATGGGAGTAATGAAGTTGCATCACGAAGCAGGTGGCGGTAAATAAACATAAAGCTATGGCTTAGAAAATCCAAAGTTGATATAAATGAAAAGAAAAGAGGTTGATAGATGAGAACTTAACAACTTTAAGGCTTTTAATAGGTGAAAGCAGAGGTGACAACTTCAATAGCTTTTAATAGGTGGGTTGGCAGAGAGGCCATGATCCCATGCACCAATTTAATTTCTACAATTTTTCCTACGACATATCATTAATAACCTACCCACATTTGCAACTTAAAATTTATCGGGTTTGAGGAAGGGGAGAGACTCGAACCTATAACATCATAATGTGGGTGTGAGAGGTATACCGATTAACCTTATCTTATTAAAACCTTAATCAATAATTTATATGTAAATCAATCCAATAAAAATATATCATATCACGAATCCTAAAACAAAAAATTCTAAAAATCAAATTTTAATTTCTTTTCACTTTAGCCCCCTAAAAAAAAATTATTTTGCATACTGAACCCCCAAACTTGAATTCATGGCTCCGCCCGTGAATTCATATAATTATTAATGCAGTAACTAGGGGCACTGAGTCTCAGTGAGAATTTATTTACCTTGTAACTTGCAATTAGCTAGAAAAATGCAAGGGTCTTTGACTAGAATATGGATGGTTGTTTAGTTTAATTATCATGAAAAGTGGTGATGTAATTCCTATTTATATGTAATGGAAAATTAGAAGAGAGTAGAGTTGAGTTTAATTTGATTATGTTTTATAATCTTTTGGAGTTGAGTGATTCCTCATGCAAATCAAACAATCGGATTGGTTACATTGAGTGATTATGTGATTACAATGTGAGTGATTCCGTTGCATTCTATTTGCAACTTCCTTAGCCATTCATTTTTTTCTCCTTCCCCCTGCATCAATTTTGGTATCAGAACTGGCTGAATCATTATTTGAACTTGAAATTAATTGTGTTTCGATTGAAAAAAAAAAAAATGGTTTCTTGCAGTTTCTCCTGTCAAATTACACACTGTTTTAAAGGTCATTGAATCTAGTTTTTAGTCCAAAAAAATTGTAAATCTGATTTTTTTTTTTTTTTTAAAGAAAGTTATAGTCAAATCATTAAGAGGTAGGCAATTTGCCATCGGATATGGCCACAAGGAGAATACATGGTGGAGACCGTTTTGAAACTATTGACAAATTTTATCTCTGTGGCATAATCGAAGAATTGATGCAATCAAATAAGTAATTGTAGCAGATGATGGAAGAGGCTCTTCGACGTATTCTTGTTCAAGAAACTGAAAATGATGTTGAGAATCTCAATACAAAATCTATCGTCAACAATATTGAAAAACTTCTAGGAGATTATTTTTTATGACAGTACTCTTGATCGATTAGAGACTTAGTTTAGCATTACTGTACTACTAAAGAATTTTCGTCCACTAAACATTGCAATTTTATCAATTTCCCTAAGGTTTGGCATTTGACAACCAAAAACAACTTTATCATTAATTGACAATGACCTCCCCTACCGTTAGTCAAAGCCAGTCAAGTTTAACTGTTAACCGGAGCCATGAATAAAAAAAAATTTTGATTTTAAAAATATATAAATATATGAAAACAAATTTGAATCTCCACTATAAAAAAATTGAAAATTACAAATTAAAAAAAAAGAAAAAAAAAAGTGGAGACATATGTTGTATCTCTATATTTTTCTTCAAATTCTAAATTGTAAAAAATTAATAATCTGGATCATCAAAATCCAATCCAACAACATTTTCTTTAGATACTTTTTTCTTCTTCCATATGGATTTCCGAATTTTTCTTTATATTCAAATTTTTTAGATTTTTCAAAACTAAAAAAAAAAAATAAAAATGGCTCATCTAAATCTAATCTAACAACATTTTCTTCTTCCATTGATGTATTTCCAAATTTTTCTTAAGATTCAAGTTTTTTAGATTTTTCAAAAATAAAAAATAAAAAATGTGACCAAGATGAATGGTGAAGATTTAAAACTTTTAAATCTATTTATTTATTTTTAATAAATAAAAAGGCTTGAAATGATGAAAATACCCTTATTTGTGTTAAGTTTGATTAACTTTGACTAATGACAGGGGGGGTCGTTATTAATTAAGTATAAAGTTGTTTCTGATAGTCAAAAAACAAACATTAGGGAGGTTGGCTACAATTTTATCAGTATGGCATAATCGAAGAATTGATGCAATCAAATAAGTAATTGTAGCAGATGATGGAAGTGGCTCTTCGACGTATTCCTGTTCAATAAACTGAGAATGATGTTGAGAATCTCAATACAAAATCTATCGTCAACAATATTGAATAACTTCTAGGAGATTATTTTTTATGACAGTACTCTTGACCAATTAGAGGCTTAGTTAAGCGTTACTGTACTACTAGAGAATTTTCGTCCACTAAACATCGCAATTTTATTTTTCTACCTATCATTGATAACTTACCTATATTTGCAACTACCGATCATATTTTCTTTAAATACTTTAATCAGCCTCCTTTCACTTTTGACTAAAATATTGTCAAATCTCAACTATTTCAAAATTAAGTAGAAACTTCCAACTACAATTCTTATCAAAATTACATTTATTTATTTATATTTTTTTTTTGGTTGTTGACAACAAACAGAACAGAAGGAAAGCAAATAAAACTAAACAGGCATATTAACCTCCACAACACTCCTAACACAGCCCGGAATTCCTCCATTCAGAACTTATCATCAGCACAAATCAGGGCTTTCTTCGTATGTCATGAGCGACTTGATTAGCCAGTTTTGAGACAAAATCCACCAGGACACCATTCATACAAGGAATCTGCTCTAAGAAATCAGTTTTTAAAAAGGAAGAACTTTGTCTAAACCTCTCTTTTGTTGAAATGTCTATTTTATTTATCAAAATAGATAACTGCATTGTAATTAGATGCAATCTTCGACAGATAAGTAAAATTTACACTATTTTTCAATATGGAGATGTATATAATATATATCGATTTGAATAGAATAAAGAGATAATTCTGTATATGACTTAAAAATTACCAGACAAATCATTTTTATAGAGTGGTGCGATTGACACACTCACTACTGAACTATTTATACCCAATTTTTAAATTATTTAATATTTTTTTTCCTTTATCAAATTACTTAAAAAGACATACAATTTTTATTAAAAAAATCTTGTACAAAGTAAAACTAATAAAACCCCACTTTCTTTATTTCAAAACCCTAATTACAAAAGCTTTAATAACATAGATTATCTGAATGTTACTATTTTTGTTTATATTTTCTTTCAAATATCGATTTCATGTATCCCATGTTTAGTATTTATTGATTTTTACTGTTTCATATGTTTGTTATATTTTTCTTCTCAAATTCCAGATCCATGGTTATATTTTCTTTCAAATATTAATCTCATGTTTCCCGTATTTAGTATTTATTGATTTTTATTGTTTCATATGTTTGTTTTATTTTTCTTCTCAAATTCCAGATCCATGTTTGCTATTTTTTTCTCTCAGTTTATTTTCTATCAGATCTTCTAGGCATACTATAATTTGTATCAATTATTTTGTAGATTTTATTCTAGATCTTCCAAAGTTAGGGGTTGTTTGTTTTTTTGTTTGAAGACTGAATAGTCCTGAATTTTTTTGAAGATTGAATAGAGATTGAAATCTGAACTTAAATGACATATTTGTTTTTGTTTTTGACTCACATCTAAATATATTGTCAACATATTTGTTTTTTAAAAGTTAAACTGTCTGAAAATAAGTAATTTTACATTTATACCCATGTTAAACAATTATATATATAATATGAAATAAAAACAATCCAAAAATAATAATTATATATGAACACATATGATCATGATCTTCCTCTTCCATTACAAACAAACTTCAATTTTTACTAAAAAAAGAAAATGTTTTTTTTTTTTTTCAAAAAATAAAAAAGGTAGTAGGAAAACTCACACAAAACACTCTAAATATATATATATACACACATCACCCTAATATCATAATAAAGTATTGATATTAAACACCAATATGAGAAGTGATTAGGGTTCATTTTTACTTTTAAAAGATATTTAAAATAGGTATATATTAAAATAAAGATTTCTATACCATATATAATTATGATGAAATTGGAAATATGTTATATATGTAGGATACTATCGGAAGAAAAGATTTTGGATTGCATTTAATGCAATTCAGTGATTTGCAATTATATGAAAAGTTAGGATTTTTTACTTTTTTTTTTTTTTTTTTTTTTTTTTTTTTTTTGGGTGTTATTTTTAAGTTATTTGACCACTTAAAAAAAATAACAACTTAATAATTATGATTCAGACCCATTAAGTTTTAAGTGAAAAAAATAATGACCCCTTAGTTTAATATTATTTACAAAATAAATAAATAAATAACAAAATCACACTAAGAATCGCAACCAAGAAAACCTAATCTCTGACGAAACGAAACCACACCAAAAATCTAACTCAATCGCTAAAAAAAAATCATCAGACGATTAATATCACACTCACAATCTACCACCTACAATCCAATCGACTACAAAAATAAAAAATAAAAAATAAAAAATCATATCTAATAAAGATGGTTTTACCATGAAATTAGAAGGCAAAACAAGTCAACAAATATGACTTTTCATAGCATTGCACTATAGCATTCTTTTTAAAAATGCTATCAAATGTATATATATATATATTTCTTACACAGTTAGGACTACTGCTTATCAAATGTATATATTATTGCAGATTATAATAAAATGCTATAAAAAGATGTTAACAAATAACACTTTAGTTGAAATAGCATTTTGATTTCAATAATATAGCACTTTTAATGCTATTAAACTATAAAGCTCAGATGTTAATTATTTAAAAATAATAATAATTTAATAGCATTTTAAATATACTATGATATGTCATGAAATCATATAAGCTATTATAATTTATTTTTTAAAATTTCAACCTATTATTATTATTATGGAGCTTTATTGCTGCCGTCCAAGGGTCTCTGACAGGGGGATCCCCTATCTCCCTATTTGTTCCTTATCTGTGCGGAAGGTCTATCTCGTTTGTTTACAGCTACGGAGAATAATGGTGACATTGCGGGGTTCCAATGTAATAGAGGTGGTCCGAAAATCTCCCATATCTTTTTCACTGACGATAGTATGATTTTCACCCGGGCTAATGATAAAGATTGCTGGTCTATTAAGCTCATTTTGGACATTTATGCTAGGGCCACGGGTCAACTGGTTAATTTCCAGAAGTCTGCTCTTTGTGTTAGTAGGGGTGTTTCTAATCAAAGGGCGTCCCATTTAGCTCTTTCCCTGAGTGTCAATCTTGTTAAATGTCATGAGAGATATCTTGGTCTTCCTAGTTTTGCAGGTAAGAGCAAGTGCCAATTGTTTGCCTCCATCTGAAATCGAATCTGGGATCAGATTAAAGGTTGGCAATGCAAGCTCTTCTCGGCTGGTGGGGAAGAGGTGTTATTAAAAGCGGTCCTCCAAGCAATTCCTTCTTATTCGATGTCCCTATTCCGTTTACCTAAAAGTCTTATTCACGATCTCCATCGGCTTAGTGCTAGGTTTTGATGGGGTTCTTGTGAAGAGGGTAAAAAGATCCATTGGGGTTCCTGGAAGAAGATGTGCCTTAGTAAAGAGTCTAGTGGTTTGGGCTTTCGGGATTTGATTATCTTCAATCAGGCGTTACTCGCTAAACAATGTTGGAGATTGATTCGCTTCCCTAATACCCTTGCTGCTAAAGTCCTTAAACATGCTTATTTCCCTGATTGTTCTGTTCTGCAGGCTTCGACTGGTGCTTCTAGTTCTTTCCTTTGGAAGAGTATCCTTTGGGGGAAGGAGCTGCTGGAGGCTGGTTCCAGGTGGCGTATTGGCAGTGGCGCGTCTATGTTATCAACACCATTGGATTCCACGCCCTGTGACTGTTGTATTGTGCTTTATATTTCTTGGTAAGAGACTTTATATATATATATATATATTATTTGTTAGTTTCATTATTTGATTTTTTTTTTTCCATCCTATATGATTTTAGTTACAATCTCTACAATCTCTATTTCATAATTGTAATGGCTATGTAAAGTCATATATGTTTATTCGTTTTTTATTAAGTATAACTTTATTTTATTGATGTATTTTAGGTTATGAAGATGAAGGTTGCTGTGTTTTATCAAAAGCAGAAGATGAAGATTGGTGGAGCAATCATGTAGTTGTAATTGGCTAAAAAAAAATCATGTTCTTGTAATTTTTTTCTTGTAAAACTAAATTCAAATTTTTGTATATAGAAATTTCCTTGTAAGTTTGATATGTTTTGTGAATCATGTAATTATTTTGATTCATTAATAAATATTTATAATTTTTCCTTTAATGTTTGTATTTTTTTTTCTTTTTTTGTTTTGTGCACAATTAAACTTTTTAAATTAATAATTAAATAAAAATTAAAAATATACAATTTTTAAATTGGGAACAATTACAATAGCATTTTTAAGAAGTTATAATAACTACAATAATAACTTCTTCTTTTTTTTTTATTAATGATATAACATCATTTAAATGCTATAAAAGAATAATTATAGCATTAAAAAAAAAAAAACCGAATTTATAGCATGCAAATAATGCTATGAAAAGATAAAACTTTTAATCACACTGACTGTTATGGCATGTAACTAAATGCAATTGTTTGCCTTTGATAACATTTTTTTGCTGCTATTATATGTGATATTTGTTGTAGTATATCATACGAATGGATGTGAGAAAACTATATATAATGATTAGAGATGAAGCGTATTTAAAAAAAAAAAAAAAAAAAGATATGAGGTGTATTAAGTTTGAAAAATAAGTAAAAAGATAGTCCTGAAAATAAATAAATAAAAATTAGTAAAATAATTTAATTTTATATAATTAAATCAAAATTTTAAAAAGTGGGGCATAAATAGTTTAGTTGTAAGGGTGCTAATAGCACCACTCTTTTTATAAATATCAATAAGTTGTTATTATATTTATATTGAATTTTGACATGACTTGTCAAAAATACCCTTATACTTTAATGATGACATAGCTTTGTTTCTTTTCTTTTCTTTCTCTCTCTCACAACTTAATCCACGTTTCCTAACTCTTTTCACTATCTCTCTAATTCAACCCTACCACACTACTTCCCTCTTTAGTCTTTACCAAAGAAGCCGTTTTCGTTATTTATTTTTTTTAGGTTTACATATCCAACATTAATATTTAAAAACACTTCAATTTTCCATTGTGTAAGGTTTAGATTTTCATGTAAGGTTTAGGTACATTTTCGTGTAAGTATTTTAGGCTTCATTTTTGTGTAAAGTTGTGGTAATTTTTATTTTTTTTGAATAATGTAAAGTTGTGTATTGTTTGTTCATGTAAGGTTGCTATCAGGGGCGGAACTTTGAGTGTAAAATTGGGGGGCCAACTTACAAAAATTTGAAATTAATATTACTAAATTGTAAATTAACAAATTTTTTTTTTCTGTGGGCCAAAGGGGGTCCCCCCCACCACAGGGCGGGGCCTTTACAGGGTTTCTCCCTTGGTTGCTATAATGTTTTTTTATTTTTGAATCTTGTAAGGTTGTTGTATTTTTTGTTCGTTTAAGGTTGATGTAATGTTCCTTGTGTAAGGTTGTTGTGTAATGTTCATCGTGTAAGGTTGCTATAATGTTTTTTTTTTTTTTTTTTTTAAAAAAAAAAATCATGTAAGGTTGTTGTTTTGTTTAGGGGTTGGTGGTTGTGGTGGTATCTTTCGGAACTATAGAGCCTTTATGAAGGGTTGCTTTGCTATTCCTCTTGGTCAAGTTTTCGCTTTTGAGGCCAAGCTTCGGACGGCCTCATTGGCCATTAATTTTGCTTGGAAGTATGGGTGACATCGAATCTGGCTTTAGAGTGAATCTACTTATGTGGTTCAGCTTCTTTCTTCTCGTTCTGAGTTGGTTCCTTGGAGGGTTCATTAGGCGTGGCAGCGCTGCATCTTCCAAATCTGCATATGGATTTTCAGGTTTCACATATATTTAGGGAGGGGAATCAAGTTGCAGATACACTTTCTAAGCATGCTTTGGAGCTTTAGGCTGATTCTTGATGGTTCTTTGCCCCACCGTTCTATTCTTCTTTAGTTGGCAATGACTGCCTGGGCCGTGAGTTTTTTTTTCTTTTTCTTGATGTTTTCTTTTTCTTTTTGGTGTGGCCTGCATGCCTTTTTTTGTTTGGAGTTGTTTTCCCTTGCTCTTTGTGCTTTGTTGCTTTTTGTTACATTTTACTTTCTTTTATCTCTTTTATATATATGGATAATGTCTAGGGGTTTTTCAGCATATGATCATTTTTGATGCTTTTTCCCCTTAGATCAGTCCAATTTTATTAATTTTTTTTTTTTGTTGTTGTTTTGTTTGTTTGTGTAACTTTACAGAAACCTCACACGAACAAACAATATAACTACCCTACAGGATTAAAAAAAAAAAAAACATATAGCAACCTTACACGATTAAAAAAAAAAACATTACAGCAAACTTACACGATGAACATTACACAACAACCTTACATGAACAAACATTACAGCAACCTTACACAACAAACATTACACAACAACCTTATACAAACAAACAATGCAACAACCTTAACAACGTAGGTAATATCAGGCTTTGTGGCGGTCACATACTGCAAAGCTACATTCCTATACGTAGATGGCCTTTCAAAAGGGCTCCCTTTATATGCAAAGAGTTGTGTACTAGCACTGGAAACCATCGAAAAGGAGAGACCTTTAGCTGACTACATACGAACCTTAGTAAGAATATCCTAATGTACCTGTGTTGACTCAAATGAACACTAGATGGTGGATGATGAACTTCAATGCTAAGGAAGTAGTACAATTTGACTAAATCTTTTAATGGCAAGGAAAGATTCCAGTGTTGAACCAACTTGTCAACTTCAACAGCATCACTAGACAATCAATATACACAGGAACAAAGACAGTATACCTCTCTGTGGATTTGAGAAAGAGTGAATTGTCAAATTTAGAAGAATGAAGGCCAAGATGCAGTAGAGAGCCCATAAATTTTTGAAACCAAGCTCTAGGAGCTTGTTAAACCAGAAGGTTTACATCCTCTTGAATTTTCCCATTCAAGAAAACATTATTGGCATCCAATTGTCATAAAGTCCAGCCTTGATTGACAGATAATGAAAGGACAATACAAATGCTTGCAGGTTTAACTACAAGACTGAAGGTCTCACTAAAATCAAAACCAGAATCTTGATGAGACCCTTTTGCAACTAACATCGCTCTATACTTCAAAATTATTCCATCAGGGTTTCTTTTAATTCTAAAGACCCATTTGCAGCATATAACCTTTCCCTCTAAAGGAGCATCCACTAGCCAAGTGTTATTGTTTGGCAATGCTTGATACTCAACATTCATAGCTGCAAGTCATTCTTTGCTTGCAAGAGCCTCTTTTACTAAGGATGGTTCTTTATTAGAAAACTTTGTTATGCAAGCTTTAGTGATGTAGTGAAAAACACAAAAAGAATAAGACCAACGTCTGTATTTCATAATAATTTGGAATCCACCAGAAAACAAAGAGTAAACTCTTTAAAACGAATTTTGAAATTTTATTAATTGAAAGATAAATCAGCCTTTTGACTTACAAGCATATTTAAAGCAAAAACCCTAACCCTAATCCTTGATGGACAAGAAACGGGTCTAATTACTAAAAATTACCAAAAATATCAAAATTGAGATAATTACGGATATAAATACTACTAACGACCCTAAGCAAACCAAAATTGACAGCAGACGATTCTGACTTGTAAAACTCAATTTATGACCAAAATGAAACTTTCCTAAAATAGCAAAAACGACAATTATGGGATCTAAACAATGGAATTTGGCTAAAAAAGGGTATACCTCATGACCACAGGTGGTGACTATTGAAGATCTCACCAAAACGCATCAACCATGAAAGTTTCACGTCATTCTGACTCCGACACCTGGATTAGTAGGATTGAAAATTCATTTGGCCTTGAATTTAGGATGGTCTCTCATAGCCATGTAAGAATCTGCCACTTGTTTTACATCATTTAGGCTTGAAGATACATATGAGTTTTAGACTTTTAGCCCGAGTGACCATAGGATGAGTGTTGTGATTGACACTAGGAACCATATCATTTGTATCAGAATTAGTTAAGTTAGTAGCAGAGTCGGGTGTTTGAGGCACAAGAGGTATCTAAGAAATAGATTTCAACTGATCAAATTGAGTAGAAGATGTGGAAATTGGTGAAGTGGGCAATTATAGTGGGTATAAAGCTGGCAATCAAAGAGTAGCAGGTGAAGACAAAATTGTTGGTGGGAAAAGAGAGGGATTAAAGGACTTTAAGGCTTTAAGATTGGTTGAAAAAGTAATAGTAGCATATGGAAAATATTCTCATCAAACACCGCATGTTTGGTTATGTATAATTTGTCATTTGTGTCAAGAGAGTTTCATGTTCGGTTTTGAATTAGAGGCGTTCAAAATGGTGAATCGACTTCGACTATAACCCCTAGCCTTCCAAGCTAACGATGCGGGTTCGATTCTTGCTACCCGCTCCATATGATAATGATATCTATCATTATATCAATTCAGGGATGCATTAATTCAATTGTAGCCTTTTTGATTAACGCAATAGCCAAAGAATGTATAAGGTGAACTCCTAAATCTAAGTTTATGAGCTTTGTAGGATCTTAGGTGAGGAAATCATAGACTACCAAATGTTTTAAGAAGAATATAATCCGGAGCAGTTTGGAATAGAAGAGAAAATGGTGTGTTGTGTGATAAAACATGTGAGGGTAATTGATTGATGAGAAAAGCATCGACATAAAAGTTTTATGTTCAAAATTTTATAGGTAAAGAAGTCACAGCACACAAAATAAGGCCAGTTTCAATCAAATGCCTATATTTTCTTTCCAGCTATGTGAATTAAATGTCACAGTCCTAAATCCAGCTATGTGATTAAAATATTAAAATCAAATAGTAAACCAAGTAAATATCACTACAAGAAAAAGTGATATTTATAAGCTTTTAAAAATGCCACAAAACCTTTTTACGGTATTTAGTAAAATGTCATTACGAAGAAAGTTGTAAAAGAACATCAACCTATTATAACATTTCAAAAATGCTGTAAAAAATGCCGTTTAAAACATGGTTTAAAGTAATAAAATAAATGTCGCATAAGAGATGTTTTGAAGCAGCCAAAAAACGCCGCATAAGAATTGTTTTAGGGCAGCTAGAAAATACCTTACAAAACATGTTTTAGGGAGCAAAAAAATGCCCGTACAAGACTTTTTTGAAAAATTGCTACAAATATAGAAACTATTTAAAATGAATTAAAATTAAATTAAATTCCAAATAAATAACTTGTCACTGCATTAACATTGAAATTGAATATTCAAAAACTAGCATAACATCAAATTGTTTTTAAAGTCTACAACGAATGCCATATTACAGCAAAGTCGCGCCATATTTACAAAGTCTACTCATTTTTGAGGCAATAACCTACAAAAATGAATGAAAAAAAAAAAAAAAAAAAACATTAGATGATTTTATCAAAACAAAAAGTCCATTTCCAGTATATCAAGTATATCAAGAACGATCAAGATTATAAATAAAAATCAAATAAAATCTAATTAAAATAGCATTTCAAGTAAACTCTAAAGAAATAGACCTAACCAAATCTTGTATACCACAAAATATGTAGCTTATCTACCAGTCTACAACAAAACGAAGCCACGAAAACAAACCAAGAACAATAACAATATCATACCAAAATCCATATTGCATACTGTAAAATATCTACTATCTACTACCTAAAAATTCATGTAATAGAGAAATCTATCTACATACTAATAGAGAATTATGTATATAGAATTCTCCTCTTTTATATATCATAATCTCAATAAAACCAATCTTTACAACAACAACAAAAATTAGCAGAGATTTGATGTAGAACAAGTGGCTGATGCTTACATGATGATGAGAGAGTATCTTAAATTCAAAGGCAATTAGAGATCGTCGGATTCTAAATGACGTGAAACTTTCACAGTTGAAGCATTTCGGCGAGGGAGGAGATAATCAAAAGTTTTGTTGTTGAAGCATACCCTTTCTTAGCCAAATTCCTTCGTTTAGGTCTCGAAAAAGCCATTTTTGCTATTTTAGAAAAGTTTCGTTTTAGCCATAACTTTTGTTTTCCAAGTCCGAATCAACTTCCGTCAATTCTGGCTTGCTTAGGATTCCTAGCAGTTTTTATTTCCGCAATTATATCAATTTTGCTATTTTTGGTAATTTTTAGTAATTAGTCCCGTTTCTTGTCCAATAAGGATTAGGGTTAGGGTTAGGGTTTTCGCTTTAAATATGCTTGTAAGCCTTTTGGCCGATTTTATTCAATTATTCAATAATATTTCAAAATTTTCTTTGAGAGTTTCTCTTGTTTTCTGGTGGATTCCAGAGTTTATCTCGAATATAGACGTTGGTCGTATTCTTTTGTGTTTTCCGCCGCGTCAAGATTCCTCAGTTCTTTTAGAAATCCTAAAATTTGTCACCTGATAAAAATAACATCAATTCCATATAATAATTTCATTTACATGTAAATAAAAGTTGAATTATTCACGAATTCCAAATGTCATGCGAATTTCCACTCAACTACATTGAGTTCCATAAATTGAAACTCAAAACCATATGATTATATGAATCATTTAAAAATACTATAATTCCAATTTAAATCAAACAAGACTATAATTAAGTCTAACTTTTCTCCATGATACTTCATATAATTCTCAAGGCTATTATCAGGTTAGACCATGCTGTATACAATTTCTTTGACATATTTATTAGCGAACATACAACCTTCAAACTTTAAGTTGTAAATAAAATTATTACTCAACATTGCCCCAAACAAGGGTACTGAAACAATCTCACTTATTACAGGGTACAAACCCAATTCACAACTCATTAATGAATAGCATTCTCCGAACCCAGTTCCCAGACAAATTCAGGATGCCCTACGTTGAGCAGTTCAAAGCCAGCACGAATCCAAAAGAGCATGTGAGACGTTTCTGAAGCACAATGGCGTAATATGCATATAACGACCAACTGATATGCTTAACGTTCCCGCAAACACTCAGAGATCTAGGGTCTAGGTGGTTTGGGAGACTCCCTCAGGGAACAGTCAAGAATTTCCAGGAATTAACCTAGACCTTTTTATGGTAATTCATGGGAAACATCCAGAGGAGGAAGTTTATAGCCCATTTGGCTACTTTTAAGCAAGAGAAGAATGAATCATTAAAGGATTACCTAAACAAGTTCTCCTAGGAGGTGTCAATAATACATAATTGTAAGGATTCCCGGTTTTTGATTGGCTTATTTCGTGGGCAAACTGCATTTTAGGGTTGTTTGTAAAGGGTAGCTTAGGTGATAGGTGATCATGCTCAATGGCCCTACTCAAGACCTCAAGAATGACAAGCACTCCAGAGGTATATCTCTAGTGCTTATTTTCTTATTGAAGAGACTTAGTTGCACACACTCACTAGTAATGTTTGCATATGTATGCTCCACTTTTGTGTGCATTCTCTTCAATTGTCACATTTACACACTTGCAATTTTTGTTGTATCTTGTTGTGTGCTTTTTGTGTCTTGTAATTCATTTCCAGACATTGTTCGGAAACGTCCGCGCTAAGCGCATGTTAGGATTATGCTCAATAGCAAGAGTGTAATATTGTAATTAACAATCTTTTTCATATTAATAAAGTGATTTCTGGTTTAAACAAATCTTATAGCATTTATAGTTTAATATTATAATTGTCAAAGTAAATAATCATAAGGTCTAAAGACTATGAGAAAAGAAGAATTGTTCGTACATCTCGATATGTATGTGGTAGACACAATTCTTTAGTTAGTCTTGAATATTGTTCACAACTTAAGTTAAAGGTTGGGCACCTTTATCTTGTTAAAGTTGTAGAATTCTTTTGCTAGCATTTGAGTGGGATCAAATGAGATATGATGAGTCTAAAATCATCGGAGTGTCTTCGAGCAAAAGAATCTAGTGCACTGGGTGCATTGAACTGGATCACAATGAAATACTTTATCTATAACCGTCAGTAGATAAAAGTCATTTCATTATCAGGACAATTGGAGAGTCTATCTTAATCCTGAGATAAATGATGGACTTATGGTTGCAAGTGATATCATTTGAGTTATCAATGAGTACGATTATATCGCATAGTCTATCCTCGATAGTTTGGTGATATTCATTTGTTAATCGATAGAGGACTTCATTTATAGATATGGACATCGTGGCTCCATTTATCAAATGAGAGTATAATATCATCATATGGATGTTTTGAGGTAATTGGATATTAAATCTCAACGTTGAGTTTTCGATAGTGTCTATTAAAAATATGGCTTCTGGACAAGTCAAAATATCCAAGTTCAAAACGTGGTCATATGAGTAAATATGGTAACTTGGAGAGTTATAGGCGGTCTATGAACTCTTGGCAATTACTGATATTAATCACGAGGATACACTATCTCCAACATGATTGTTTAGGGTATGAATGAGGAAACAGCTTCCTTTTCTGTCTTTATTTAAGAGTTCAATTTTAGCTCTTTAGTGGAATGAGTTAAAATTAATGGATCGAACCTAAGTGAATCATTTGTTGATTGTGATTAGGTTATGTCTATTGAAGCTTAAATTTAGATAGCCCGCCAAGATCCCCAATCCACACGGACTTGCATGGATCACTTGATATATTCTACCGGACCAATTTAGGGTCCATCTAGAATTGCATTTAATATATTAAGAATATAATTTGCACATTATTTATGTAATGGGCTACTCAATTATATTTATATATTAATGAATGACATGTGGGCTTGTTTCTTTTAGTAAGAATGGGTCTAGTTCACATGTGGGCTTTTTATTTAAAGTCCTATGGATTAAATGAAATAAGAAAATAATATATGGCCCAATATGTTTATATGGGGCGGCAAGGTGAATTAATTAACCTTATTATTTTGTTTCATTGTTTAATTAAATAAGAATTAATTAATTGTTTAATTAAGAAACAAATCTTTTCTGATTAGGAAATATGATTCCTAAAGGTATACTATTGGTAGTAGTATACTTAAATTAAAAGACTTGTTTGACAAGGAAATAAATAATTAACTTTATTTATTTAATCAAATAAGAAGTCTTTTTATTTTGTCAAATAAAAGAATAAAAGATTTATGAGTTGGATTAGGGTTTGGAAGTCTTAAACTAAATAGGAATTAGGGTGCAATACAAACTCCTTTTGGCTTGAGTATTGCAGCAACCCTAGTCCCTTTTAGGTTAGAGAATTCGGCCACCCTAGTAAAAAGAAAGAAAGAAAATTTTGCCACATATATAAGTGGACTTATAGATTTTGGCCACTTAGGGTTTTGGTGTGCTTAATTCTATTTTCTTCTTCTTCTCAATTCATAGAAAGATAACTTTTATTCTACTAAAAACAAAAAGAGACATAGATTATTCTTTGATGGTATACTATTTGCTTATTCATCAATAAGCTCGTGTATACAACATCGATCAAGGTTCACGCGAGTTTCGATCATAAGATTGAGAACTCAAAAGTGACCGGAATAATCTTAGTGTTCTTTTGATTGTTTTTGTGACTAACAAAGAAGAGAAAAGTTTGTTTTATCCAATCACAGGCTTGCAATTCAAAGAAAAGGGAGACCACGCTCCTAGGTGATCCACGTTCGTGCTAGGATTGAAGATCTTGCGGATTACCATCGATGTAAGTCAATCAGATCACACGACAAAAGGTATTCTTCTTTTGTTATATAAAATATATCTTTAATTGATTAAAAGGGTTTAAGGTTCATAAAAGGAAAATTTTTTAAAAGCTACTAAACATATTTTTTTTTTAGTCTCGCTTCCGCTGCGTGTACTTTACGGTATATTTTTCCCTATAGCGCATGCACAAAAGTGTGCTTGGGTTAGCGCGAAGATTGCCTTCGGAGAATGCCCTTGGCTTCTCTTTTGGTTTCACCATCAGTGGTGAAATAGCGGTTTGATCGGCGGCCATGACCGCTGAATGAAAACCGCCGTTTGATTCCAAAGAGCTCTGGATTGGATATGCGGTTACGATCGGCGGCCAGGCCATCGAATCAAAACCGCCAAATAGACCTGATGCATTTATTATCTCGGTCTCTGTTTGACGGTTTAAAATGAAACCGTCGATTTAGATATTTTAGGTCGGTTTCTTTTTGGGTTTTGATCGGCGGTTTTGTTGACCGCCGAATGTGGTCGCCGAATGATCCCCTGCTTCTCGGGCTCAATTCGACGGTTCAATTCTGTGGCCACGACCTCAGAATGAAACCGCCGAACGGTGATTTCAAGGGCAGTTTCCTCTTTCACATGCCCTGTTCTCTTTGTCTATAAATATCACACTTTCTCATTTCTCTGAAAAGAAGTTCTTGACTCCTAAAGAACCCTAAGCTCATTTGAGAGATTTTGGAGAGATATTTAATACAGAACTCATTTTCTAAACACTCAAACCATATACATGTGCATCAAAGATCATCTATGCATTTTCTAGCATAGTTAGTTTGCTTATTTGAATGGGTCTTGGTCATCACACTTCCCTTGGTATGTTCTTCACTTTTATCCATTGATATTTAGTGTTTTATTTATCAAGGCATCTCTTTTATTATTTGAATGTTCTTAGATTAATATCTTATATTCAAAATAGAGATTGTTTGTGATGACATGATTGAGTGTTGTATTGTGATAGCTATTTAGGTTTTTATAATCTATTTTTAGCTAAGCTATTTAACATGTCATTTAGCTATTGATATCTAGGATTATTTTTATTGACATATTATCATCCTAGATAAGCATATAGGGTTGCCTAGCTCTTATTGCATGTATTGAGTATTTTTTATATATTCACACATAGGTTGTATTATCTCTTCATTGAGAATTTAAGTCTTGTTGGCTAAGGTTGCTTAGGCCACAAGCAAAATGGACTAGAGCCACTTTTAAAGGCCCGCGTGGTAGAAGTGGGGGGTTATAGACCGGAGTGTTAGACGAGGTCTACATAGGTTGTAAACTCCATTTCAATTAGTGGATTTCGAGGTTCGAGTGTGGCGCACTATACAGCCCGTGGTTTTTTCCCAGTGGTTGGGTTTTCCACGTATACATCAAGTGTTATTTAATTTCTGCACCATATTACGCTTGTTGTATTTATATTGACTATTAGGGGTATTTTCGTAATATTGACCTTAAACGAAAATTGGGTAAAAATTAGTTAAAATCTATTCACCCCCCTCTAGATTAATACATTGAACACACCATAATTTGTTTCAATAATCCCAATGATGAGGTAGTCATGGCAGCTTTCATTAATTACCTGCAGAATGGTAGGCTATCCTTCGATTTAAGGAGGAAATGCCTGAGCACTTATGCTGACTTGATGGATGTCATAGGTAGTTATCCAATGGCCGAAGAGGAAGTATTAGCTTAGGGAGGAAGTTATGTCCATGGAATTCGCCCTGAAGAAAGTACAAACCAAAAGAAGGCAACTCAAATAACCATAAGGGAGATCACTAGGATAGTAACAAATACCATGATGGTCGCCGGGATGAGTGCTGAAAAAGTGGTAGGAGCAAATAAAAGTTCCAAGGCCAGTACACCAACTACACTCCCCTCGCTAAGAGGCAAGAGGAAATCATAGCAATCGTAGAAGACAAAAAGCTAGTCAAGTACCCTCGTAGGTAGTAAACTTACGCCTGAAGAGACATAACCAAGTATTGCAGGTTCCACAAGGAAAGCGGTCATCAATGTCAAAGTTCTAACAACTAAGAGACCACATTGAGATGCTCATGAGGGAGGGTCACCTTAAAGACCTAATTCTTAGGAATTTAGAAAGTCAATAGAAAGATCCTTGCCAGGACAATCAATCAGAGGGAAACCAGGATATGAAGGAGAGCCCCAACAGAAGCAGAGGCAATGGGGCTATCAACACAATATTTGGAGGGCCCTACATGGGTGGAATTAACAAGGAGAAGATGATAGAAGTTCGGGACTCCATGTACACCTAAAAGGACCTAGATGTGAACTCAGTTGAACCAAATCCCAAGAGGATCAAGGAAGGATGGGACTCGATTGTTTCCACAAAATTAGACTCGCATGGGGTTAATGTGAAGCCAAACGATGCAATTGTTATAGCTATTCAGATCGGGCATCGAGACGTTCACCGTGTATTAAATTATTAATTGACAATAGGAGTTTAGCAAACATCTTAAGCGCCAATGCTTTTGATCATCTTAGATTGAACAGGAAAGATTTGTAACCATTGACCATCCCGCTTAGGGTTTTAGAGGCTCAGAGGTAAGGTCGCTCAGGATGGTGAAGTTATCGGTAAGAATCAGGACATACCTATGCCAGAAAACTGTGTTGATGGACTTTGTTATGGTTGATACCGAAAATCAACCATACAACGCTTTGTTGGGAAGACCTTTCCTAAACAAGACCAAAAGAGTAACAACTACCTTTGTTCTGATGGTTAAGTTCCCAACAGAGTTCGACATAGGTGTGATGAAAGGATCCTAAGAAATGGCTCGGAGAGCGAACCTTGTGGTGTTTAGGGATAGAACTGAGAATGATGAGCACAAGGTCTGTGTGATTAAAGACAAGCCCTTAGTAAGGGGAGATCAGATAGAAATCTCAATCAAGGCAAATCGCGAACTACCTCAACCGGGCAATGTAGAGTACTCTTGAAAAACTTGTCACTCTTAGGAGTGATGACTTAGTTGTTTGGATTCAATTCTAGCTTGAAATTGTTTTTAGCTTTTTTAGATATATTCGGTTTTTCTAATTATTTTTAGCAACACAATATTGTCCATTTGTAGTTTAATCAATATGAATTCTAAAAAAGGATTCATAGTTACAAGGCCAAGAATAGTGTTCAAATTGTCTTAAACATCTTTGTTATCAAAGATTAAACTCATAGCGTTGACACCCACCATGGTGGGTGAAGGTGCTAGAGAGGATAAGAAGCTGGTATAAACCCGACGCGCCTGTCAAACTGGGATAGTCAGTAATTCAGCCACCCCGAAGATGCTGGTTTTAATGGAAAAATACTCCAGTACACCATCAAGGAAAAACCTAGTGAGATGCGTGAGGCCTGTTTGTACTACACTAACAATTTGGTAAACCCTTGTAACAAACAAAATTGGGAGATGTCCTTGATGACTTATATACATGGGGAAAATAAGATAAAATGGGACCATGATCCCAGAATATTGCTTGGCCAAGGTTCAAGATGGTCGAACAATTAGCCTGAGTAAGTAGCCAGGACATCGAACAAAATCAATCGGGCAATGCAGAGTACTCTTGAAAACCCTGTCACTCTTTGGAGTGATGGCTTAGTTGGTTGGATTCAATTCTAGCTCGAAATTATTTTTAGCTTTTTTAGATATATTCGGTTTTTCTAATTATTTTTAGCATCACAATATTGTCCATTTGTAGTTTAATCAATATGAATTTCAAAAAAGGATTCATAGTTACAAGGCCAAGAACAGTGTTCAAATCATCTTAAACATATTTCTTATCAAAGATTAAACTCGCAGTGTGACACCCAGCCTGGTAGGTGAAGGTGCCAGAGAGGATAAGAAGCTGGTATAGACCTGGCATGCCTGTCGAACTGGTATAGTCAACAATTTGGCCACCCCGAAGATGCTGGTTTTACTGGAAAAATACTCAGGTACGCCATTAGGGAAAAACCTGGTGAGATGCATGAGACCATGTTAGTACTACACTAACAATTCGGTAAACCCTTGTAACAAATAAAACTGGGAGATGTCCTTGATAAGTTATATACATGGGAAAAACAAGATAAAATGGGACAAGGATCCTGGAATACTGCTTGGCCAAGGTTCAAGATGGTTGGACAATTAGCCTGAGTAAGTAGCTAGGACACTGAACAAAATCAACCATGAAAAAAATAAAAACAAAGCACCTAAAAATCTAAGGATAATCTAAGCAAAGAGCTGGGACAACAACTAGGTTAATCACAACTAAGTAAACTCATTTTGAAAAATGAGCAAAAAAACAACCCTACCAGAGCTGAGCAAGGATCCAAGCATTAAAAAAAATCACTCAAAATTGGATCCAGGTGAAGCCAATCCAAAGCTCGAAAACCAAGGCTAATGGAGACAATTCAATTCATTGAATACAATCAGAATTTGCGACCAAGAACTTATTTTGAAATAAAATCAGATAAGTAAATGCACAGAGAAAGGAATTCTCCATTCATAAAAATATACAAAATACAAAAGCCTTAAAAGGTCGAGAACGTTCAAGAAAGACCTTACACAGGTCAAATAACAAAAAAAAAGTCAAGAGGCTGGAGGCTAGTCACAAGACTTAGGGACTTGATCTTCACTGACAGGTCCTTGAGGTTGACCACCACTAATGCCGCCCCCGTCGGGCACCATCTCATATTTGCTCAGCAAGCACTCATTTGAGGTCCAAGCTATCACATTCGTTTCATCCCTCATCCTCGGGAAGTAGTCTCTGCTAGGCATAGGGCGAACATTAGGCTCTTTACCACTAATGCCACCTTTTTGGCTCACGTAAAAGGTGGAAAAGGCTTTCTTAATGAGAACTTCAATGTACATAGGATGTGGCTCTTTGTCCATACTTCGGCAATAAGCACGCCACTCCCTTATCTGAGCCTGAAGGGCCACTAGGGACCTATCCAAATGTCTTCCAATCGAAAGGTTCCAGTTGTCCCTGGCTCTCTTGGTCGCCCTATTTTTAATCTTGAAAAATTCCCCCAGGGAAACCACTCCCCGAAAACTTATGAATGAGATGAGCATCATAAGCGGGAGACCTTTTAAAGTGGTCAACAGACTGAATTTCCATCTCTAACCTAGCTTCGTTTTATAGTGTTTCCATGCTGATTGACTAACGACTTAGATCTTCAGCCATCCACTCATAAGTTGATGAGTTGTTGTTGTGTGCTCAACAAAATACGTTTTAATTTGTTAGTTTTGAAAACCAATTTTCACCACTAAAAATCCACTTAGGATGTAAAATTAGTAAAGTGGTAAGCTAGGATTCGTTCCACAGGGAATTAGAGTAATTAGTTGAATAAATTAGCTAATCTAAAATGTAATAAAGTAAATCATAATAAATGGATGGTTGTATGGTTTGTCAAACCATCAAACATACATATAAAATAAAACTAATAAAATGAGATAGGGAAAATAGAATGCTCAACAAGTCTAGATAAGATATATGGAATAAACAATTAAGAGAATTGCTAGGGAATTGATGGAATCGCAAGTGGATTACGGGCAATGCTTCTCAAGCTACCTTAGTGAACCAACCTCACAAATGTTAACCAATTGTATTCTTAATTGTGTTTAGACCTTCACTATGAACCCTAAACAACTTCCCACTGAAATGCCTAACCGATTAAGGAGAGGGGGTTAAGGCGGGATTGGTTTGTTACAATAAATGGTTTAGATTATCACGGTTGATATACCCTCCAACAATTTATCCTAATCACTATGTTTTCAATCCATCAAGGGTGTCAATCCAATCAAGATTCTATAACAAATTATCCTAAACAAGAGTATAATCAACTAATGGGTATACATGTCAATTATATAATGAATAGAATCAAGTTATAAAATGAATAGAACACAAATAGAGATTCAAATATATTAAAGCTTAAGCAAAACCCAATCCAAATGTTCTCACATCAATCCCTTAGAAAGGGGATTTAGTTACACATATTACAATCAAAGGGAAGGCAAGTAAAAGATTAGGAAATCATCCATGAGACTCCTTTTGTAAAGCTTGATCATTTCCTTGCCTTTGATGCTCCTTGTGCAAAGAGTGGATGATGAGGATGTGTCTTGATAGGTGGAGTAAAATGGAAAGTGACTAAGGAGATTGTGGAGAAAATGGGAAGAAATGAATGATTGGGGGAAAGTAATCTAGACTAGGTGTTGAGTTTGGGATGGAGGAGATTAGTCCAAGTAAAGAAATAGAGGATGTTGACAGATGATTAATGGTGATCCTAGGTTGAAAAAAGGATAGGATTTTCAGTTGAAAATAGTAATGAATTTATCGGGATTTCAAATTAGGTATCGGATGGTCAATTACCAAAACACCTCCTGACTTGGCAAATTGCCATTTTGACCCTTCAAAAGGGGGCATTTTGTAATTTTCAAGCCCAATCAGGTATGGCACAGCTGTGTTTCTGATCAAGCCAAAATTGGTATGATCCTGGCCCTCATTTCCGTTTCTTTTCGCTTGATTCTTGGGCCTTTCCCGGTGTTTAATGTTGTTAAAATGAGTGTTTCAGGTTATATTAGGTTTCAAGAGCAATGGAGATGAAGTGGAGGACTTGTGTGAAAAATGTCTCACAAATGGGAAGGAACAGGGCATTTTCACCGCTTAGACATGAAAGGTTGCTACATGGGCGCCATGGCGACAAAGGATTCTCCAAGTCATCAGAAGGTCGCCATTTGGGCGCCACTTGGTCGCCATGGCGACAGAAAGTCTCCAAATGAATCAGGTGGGGTCGCTACTTGGGGTCGCCATGGCGACCACCCTTGCAAGTTGCGACCTAGTGCAATCAAGCCATGGTCGCTACTTAGGGTCGCCATGGCAACCTTGATGTTGCAAGTGGCGACCCCTTTACATTTTGCAGGGTCGCCACACATGGTCGCCATGGCGACCTAGAGGTACAAGTGGCGACATCTACACAAATTGGTCATGGTCGCCACTTGCTAGATGGCGAAAAAGATGGTTCTCATGGCGACCTTTGCCTGTAACCGTTTTACGCACCAGGGTCGCCATAGCGACGAAATAGCGAACTGTAGGAACCCAGGTTTACAGATTACGCAGCGGAAAGGTTTTTAAATTTTTTTTTATGCAATCATAAACTAAACATATTTGTACAGTAATAATCGAAAGCAATTAAAGAAGGTGAAACGATTTCATACCTATGTAGGAGGCTCCTTCACTTTAATTCGATCTGCTGCTGATTTGAACCACTTGATCTTCCTCCCTATCTCCCGGAACTGGCAACGGCGTGTGGGCGTGTCACGGTACTCAGCAACTTGAATGGAGGTAGAAGAAACAACACAAAACAACTCTTGCTTTGTGTATGGAGAATTCGGCCAACCTTGGATGAAAATAAAATCATAAAATAAAAAAAACTTTTTTTTTTCTTTGGCCGCACCACTTGCTTTTTCTTCTTTGGTGTTTCACGCAACTCACTTGCGTTTTCTTCTCTAGCGTTTTTCACGCCACTCACTTGCAAAAATCACTTCAATATATTAATCAAAAAAAAAAACTTGATGCCTTTTTGTTTTTAATATATTGTATAAGTTGATAACCAATCATTCGGTTGTTAATTTTTTTAAAAAAAAAATTAAAAATATATCTCATATATCTTTAAAAACAACCAAATCTATTTGATTTAAAAAGAAAATCTTTATAAAGATATCTCATATCTTTTAAAAGATAATTAAACATTTATTTTTGAATTTAAACATTTTAAATTCAATTGCAAATATTTAATTTAATAAAGGCTAATTGGCAAGAATACCCCCTGAACTATACTCGAATTTGCACCTTACCCCCTGAACTTTTTTTTTCGCCATTAAACCCCCTGAACTCTTGTAATTTGGCAATCGCTGAAGGAATTTGCCCCCTCACCAGGGGGTAGATTCCTTCAGCGATTGCAAATTTACGAGAGTTCAGGGGGTTTAGTGCCGAAAAAAAAAGTTTAGGGGGCATAATGCAACTTTTTGAAGAGTTCAGGGGGTATTTGTGCCAATTAGCCTTTAATAAAATAAAACAATCATATTATCTAATTTTATTCAAAATCAAATATCAACTAACACCCTCCATTTAGTGATTAACAACATAATTAAATAATCTTATTATTTAATTTATTTAATCACCATTATTCATTAATTAAATAATCTCATTATTCAATTAATTCCCGAATAGATACGTGTCACTTTTGTAACACAATTAATTGGACAATCATATTAATTAACCGTGACCCTTGTTACCTAAATCGACCGGGCTAGTAAGGGGACCTAATGGACCCACAGTATTTTGAGCTCCAATAATCCTTAGAAATAATTAATTAAACTCTTTAATTAATATTTCATGATTATTAACTTCGGTGTTATTCCACTAAAAACCCGAAGTTGCACTCTCTCAACTGTAGACGTTTTTACACAAACCAATAACTACTGGTGTCCATCGATATAGCTATTACATATGGTATAATCCTCCACAGGTAGTTCATAATTAGAGCTGGGTACAGGTAGTTCATAATTAGAGCTGGGTCATAATGTCTGTTATAACCCTCTAATTATATCTTTCCATTAAGTACCATCGATTCTCTAATGAACAATAAATCCTACATTCCTTACAGAATTAGGAGAGCGCTCATATTGTTCAAGCCCTGAATCAACCCTTAAGGGAACTACTATCTACTTCTCACAAGAAGGAGTGGATTCCACTATTGTGTGCAGACCTTCCCAGCCACAAGCCAAACCGCGATCCCAACATACGGAGCATATTGATCAGGAATGCAACTCTGACCTCACCCATGGTATATCAAAGACCACGATCTAACCTGAAGGAGTCGATAAGACACTCAAGATTAAGATCACCCACATATAGCCATCATTTGTTGATATATATGAATCTTATCATGTAACGGATATTGGTGAGAGATTCATATAGATCATGGCCCAGTCCTATATGATCACATCACACAAGGTGCCTTCGTTCTCATATCTCCATATGAATGATCTAGGATAAGATCACCGTACATTACAGAATGGACCACAGCTACAGATTGACCACAAATAAAGTACCCAGCTTTATTTGCTATCTACGGACTCTTTAGATTGCTCATTTCAAACTGAATCCATCTGTATATGACATTCATATACTCGATTTGAAATTACATCCGGCAATCTTGGATGTTAAGTACACATGTTATTATAAATGTATGAGATTATTTTAATGAATAAACTACTTCTTTTATTTATGTTCAATTCACATTTACAAATTACAAGCTTTAGGGCAAAAACCCCAACAATCTCCCACTTGCACTAAAGCATGTGAGACATGTCTTGTAAACCTAGACTCTCTAGGTGACCCGTAAACACTTTAGCCTGTAAGGTCTTCGTAAGTGGATCAGCAATCCGTACATCCTAACAGGATCAAATCCTGTCATGAATACACTTAGCATATAGTTTCTCATTCTCCGAAGATACTTGAGAATAGTCTTGACAGCAACTCAAGAATCCAATCCTGGGTTGGATTGGTATCTGCTGGCTACTCCCACTGCGAAGCAGATGTCCGGTCTCGTGCATAACATAGCATACATGAGACTACCTACTGCTGACGCATAGGGAACTCGTCTCATATCCTCAACTTCTTGAGGTGTCTTAGGACACTGTTCCTTAGACAAGTGAACTCCAGCCTGGAAGGTAAATTACCTTTCTTGGATATACGATGCTTGAGACAGTGCTATAAATTTGTTCTTGCGATCCCTTATAAGTTGGATCCCTAGAACATAACTCGCCTCTCCCAAATCTTTCATTTGGAATTGGATGGCCAGCCAGCCCTTTACATCAGACAATACTCCCACATCATTCCCAATGAGTAGGATGTCATCTACGTATAGGACCAAGAAAACTACTTTCTTGTCAATGATGCGCTTGTAGACACAAGGCTCATCAACATTTTGCTCAAACCCATAGGTTTTGATCACATCATCAAACCTTATGTTCCAAGATCTAGATGCTTGCTTAAGTCCATAAATGGATCTTTGCAACTTGTAAACTTTTTGCTCTTGATCTGGAGACACGAATCCCTCTGGTTGCATCATGTAGATGCTCTCATCAAGATTGCCATTCAAGAATGCAGTCTTGACGTCCATTTGCCAAATTTCGTAATCAAAATAGGCAGCAATGGATAAGAGAATCCGAATAAACTTAAACATAGCTACTAGCGAGAAGGTCTCCTCATAATCGACCCCCTCCTTTTGGGTATAACCTTTTGCCACTAGCCTTGCCTTGAAGGTCTCTACCTTCCCGTCTACTCCTCTTTTTCTCTTGTAGATCCACTTACACCCTATGGGTTTCACCCCATCCGGTAAGTCTACAAGTTCCCAGACTGAGTTAGAGTACATGGACTCCATCTCGAGATTCATGGCTTTAAGCCATTCCTCTTTATCAGGATCTTCCATTGCATTCTTAAATGTCAATGGATCATCCACATTATCAGCAGAGACAACATCTTGTCCCTCACTTACACCCAAATAGCGTTCAGGCTATCTCACAACCCTCTCACTACGTCTAAGTGGTAGTATATCCTGACTAGGAATCATTTGACTCTCAAATGTTAATGGATCAACAACTCTTGTTGACTGAGAACTGGTCTCACTAGGCTCCAACTCATTCAATACAATTTTAGAACGAGGCTTATGGTCACTAATATAGTTATCCTCAAGAAATGTTGCATTTGTCAATACAAACACTTTGTTATCTTCAGGACTATAAAAGTATCCACCTCTGGTCTCCTTGGAGTATCCTACAAACAAGCAGAACACAGACTTGGGTTCTAGCTTTCCACTTCTGTTCTTCAGCACGTGTGCCGGACACCCCCATATGTGAAAATGTCGCAAACTAACTTTACGACCATTCCACAACTCTAGAGGAGTCTTAGGAACAGATTTGGATGGCACTACGTTCAAAGTGTATGCCGCTGTTTGTAATGCATATCCCCAAAAGGAATTTGGTAACGATGAGAAACTAATCATAGATCTCACCATTTCCATTAGGGTTCTATTTCTCCTCTCCGCAACACCATTCTGCTGAGGTGTACCAGGAGCTGTGAGTTGGGACACTATCCCATACTCGACCATGAAGTCTTCAAACTCTTGGTCAAGGTACTCACCTCCACGATCTGATCGTAGAGTCTTGATAGTCTTCCCTAACTGATTTTCAACTTCAGCTCGGAATTCTTTAAACTTTTCAAAAGCTTCCGACTTCCGTTGCATTAGGTAGACATATCCATATCTTGAGTAGTCATCTATAAATGTGACATAATACTCATAACCACCCCTTGCTTTAACATTCATCGGTCCACAGACGTCCGAATGTATAAGCTCTAGTGTTTTTTTTTTTTTATAGCTCTCAGCCCTTTTCCAGTAAAAGGTCTCTTGGTCATTTTTACCTTCTAAACAGGATTCGCAGATAGGTAAGGTGCCAACCTTTAACTCACTTAAAGGTCCGCTTTTCACTAGTCTATCTATCCGGTCAAGGTTGATATGGCCAAGTCTTAGATGCCATAGATACGTTTCGTTTTCTGGAGAAATCTTTTGTCGTTTAGTTTTTGGTTTTTCAACCTTAAACATTTCGGTGTTAAGTAGTGTTGTATGTATTAACGGTCTTAACACATATAAATTGTTTTCATTAATTTCTGAACAAATATTCAGACCATTCTTTGCAATAATAACTGATTTATTATCAAAAGAAGCAGAATATAATTGTTCTAACAATTTAGAAACGGAAATTAAATTCCGTGTAAATCCAGGAATGAAAAATACATTGTCCAACAATATGAAATTATTATTACAAAAACGCAATCTAATTACGCCCACTGCTCGTGCCGACACGACATCCCCTAACCCCACACGCATAGAGAAAGCTCCCTCCTCAAGCTGTGTCCAAGAATCAGTCCACTGCAAAGAAGAACAAACATGGTTAGTGGCCCCCGAATCAACTATCCAAGGTGAAGAATCATCTTCCACTAAACACGACTCAAGAACAAGTAAATCATATTTACCTTTCGTTTTCTTCTTCTTGGCTACCTCCTTCAGATATTGCGGACAGTTCTTCTTCCAGTGCCCGACTTGTCGCAATGGAAACATTTTCCCTTGCTCTTGTCGATGGAGGCGCCTTTCTTTTTGGTCTGGGCTTTCTTGGGTTTGGGCTTACCCTTCGCCTTCCCAGCAGACATCTTCCTCTTTTTGTTATTGGAGGAAGATGGTTCGGCAACATTTGCCTCACCGGTCCTGCCCTTGCTGTCCTTAGTCAAGGACTCAAAGGTAGTGAGCTCATTGAGCAACTGTGTGAGACTGAACCTAAGCTTGTTCATCCCATAGTTGCTCTTGAATTGATCGAAACTCTTCGGAAGAGTCATCAGTATGATGCTCACCTGACTGGGTTCATCAATGGCCCCGCCATTGGTTACTGCCGTGTTGAAATAGGACATCATGTTCAGGACATTCCCGAACTGATGCACCATCCTTCATACGAGCGAGCATAGCGGAACGAACAGCTTCGTGCTGCTTTTGCTCAGATGGTTGCCCAAACATAGCCTGCAATGACTCCATTATTTCAAATGCAGTACCCATTGCTTCGTGCTTAGTGACAAGCACGTCTGTCATACTTGCTAACAGATATGTTCGGGCTTTCTTATCTGATGAGACCCATTTCTCATATGCCTCACGAACAGTTCGTGCGGCATTGGCAGTAGGCGTTGGAGGACATTCCTCCGTAAGCACAAACTTAAGGTCCTTGGTGACCAAAATTGCATTGATATTGTGTTTCCATTTAGTGTAGTTATCACTAGTTAATTTGTCATTGGCTATGATTTGTAATAGTGCAGTTGACATGGCTGAAAAAACATAAATAAAGAATTCATTCATTCATACATTCAAAACATGTGCGAATGTTCAGCATAAGATTAAACATGATGCATGAAAATGTTTAATGAACAAGAACAACCCCAAAAAATGTTTCTACGCCATGACAATCCAACATACCACAAGCAAGTGCCGCCTTAGGGTCAGTCAAATTCTTCCATGTTGGATCGAGACATTCTCAATCAAATGTTATACCGAAATAACTCTTATTCCTCTAACATTCAACCATCGTATATTTCAGTCAGGTTTCTAATTAACCAATTTAATTTAAAACCTTGTAAGCGTAACCCATCATTTCAGATCTCATGAGCTTAACTCGAGAATTGCCGCCTTAGGGTCGGTCGATCCCGAAATCCCCTCAGAAATCCTATCCGTTAGGAAGTCAACCTTGATATTGATTCTTTTGGAAACCCTCCTTAGGGAGGACGAAAACAATGCCGTCACGAGGCCCCACTCGAATCTTACGGTGTTGAACTAATGATGGAGACTGCAGGATATAATGTCATATATCCCTCTCCCACTCACTATTTTATAATTAGGGTTTTCTATTAATATTAATGCACCTAGATAAAACTAGATTAAACGGCTAATTTCCATCTAAGTGTCAAGTGCATTAATCACAATTTATTAGAATCCTATTCCAAAAGCTAATAAACTAATTTGATTTTTAACTCTTAAAAATCTAGTTCATTAGTGATAATTCTAATCTATGTATACTATATACTAAGACTAGAATTATTAAATGTGTATTTACCAAGTTTTAACTATTAAAACTAAACACATTATTAGGTCCAATTATTATTAGGGGCTTAATCAAATTAATCCTAATATATATTAAAGGACCCTACTAATCTAAGTAATTAAACTCTTTAAAAATTAGATTAGTGATTAATGAGAATTACCAAGTTTTTACTCCTAAAAACTAATCCCATTAATTTATAGCCAATTATGTGAATTACTCATTTTAATCAAATTAAAAAAAAATAAACACATAATATAAATGGCTATAATGCACGTATGACATATCAACATATATATGTGTAGGCACACCTAATCTAAATGATATGTATATGCATGGCAATGCTTTAATTATAACATGATAAAAGCATACATGAGTTGACCGAGTACAATGGGTTTATCTAACTTAAAAAATTTCTAATTACAAAAAATTTAATCCAAGGCATTCCTTGGTCTTCTTGTAATTCCAAAAAATCTTCAAATCCATTTGTAATATCTTCTGCGTCTTTCGGGCCCAAAAATCAAGTCCAACTTGATTTATTTTATTGGATCCATCACATGGATTAAATCCCTAAAGCCCAAATATTACTCTAACATTTTTCGGAGGCCTGGGATTTCTCAAAAATCAGCCCAAACGGTGCTTGAGTGCTGCACTCTGTGCGCTTGCTACACACATGCACAACAATTGTGCACGGCTATAGCATGACGTGTTGTGCATCACACAATAACACATCTGTTGCATGTTACGCATGTCATGTGCATAGCAATTACATGTATTGCACACTTTTTGCTTTGGCTTTACAGAACTGCATGTTGCAATTATATATATTTATATATTTATGCGTGCAACAATTGCACTTTGCAGCAGTGCAACACTTGCACATAGAACCTTTGCACACGACATTATGTAACACTTGCACACTTAATATTTGCACACACAACATGCTGCGTGACACACTAAAATATGTTGCACGACAATCATGCATGTCTCTTGTGCACACGTTGTTTTGTGTGTCCAACACACGCTCGACTTCTTCGTCTGATTTCTTCTTACAAATTTTACAATAAAATACATAACAGGAAAAATACAACAAAGAAAATACAACAAAAAAATAAAATAAAATATTAAAATTACATCCCAGGATTAATATTACATTAATATTACAACCTTTAAAAATGAACCTTAAACCCATTGTACCATACAATTAACGATCAACCATGTTTATATAAAAAAAAAAAAAATACAAACATTAAACAATAATTAGAAAGTGCCTACACATTCATACATACAATCAGAAGCAACCGAATTCAATTATACTGTACAAAAATTGGCTCTGATACCAATTGTAGGAACCCAGGTTTACAGATTGTGCAGCGGAAAGGTTTTTAAATTTTTTTTATGCAATCATAAACTAAACCTATTTGTACAGTAATAATCGAAAGCAATTAAAGAAGGTGAAACGATTTCATACCTACGTAGGAGGCTCCTTCACTTTAATTCGATCTGCTGTTGATTTGAGCTTGGTCATAATGTTCGTTATACCCCTCTAATTATATCTTTCCATTAAGTACCATCGATTCTCTAATGAACAATAAATCCTACATTCCTTACAGAATTAGGAGAGCGCTCATATTGTTCAAGCCCCGAATCAACCCTTAAGGGAACTACTATCTACTTCTCACAAGAAGGAGTGGATTCCACTATTGTGTGCAGACCTTCCCAGCCACAAGCCAAATCGCGATCCCAACATACAGAGCATATTGATCAGGAATGCAACTCCGACCTCACCCATGGTATATCAAAGACCACGATCTAACCTGAAGGAGTCGATAAGACACTCAGGATTAAGATCACCCACATATAGCCATCATGTGTTGATATATATGAATCTTATCATGTAACGGATATTGGTGAGAGATTCATATAGATCATGGCCCAGTCCTATATGATCACATCATACAAGGTGCCTTCGTTCTCATATCTCCATATGAATGATCTAGGATAAGATCACCGTACATTACGGAATAGACCACAGCTATAGATTGACCACAAATAAAGTACCCAGCTTTATTTGCTATCTACGGACTCTTTAGATTGTTCGTTTCAAACTGAATCCATCTGTATATGACATTCATATACTCGGTTTGAAATTACATCCGGCAATCTTGGATGTTAAGTACACATGTTATTATAAATGTATGAGATAATTTTAATGAATAAACTACTTCTTTTATTTATGTTCAATTCACATTTGCAAATTACAAGCTTTAGGGCAAAAACCCCAACACGAACAAGGCGCCACATCAGCGAATCAAGCGGTTATCAATACACGTCCAATAGTGTGTATAAATAGGACGACCATTCTTCTTCATAGGCATCAAAAATCTGAGAAAGAGATCAGAGAACACATTTGAGATCTAGCTCTTCATCCATGGCACACTATTCCTCATCCTCCATTTCTCTCCTTGAACTCATCTAATCCATCCAACCCTCAACACAAAACCTTGATTACTTCATTACATCATTCCTCATCCCACCATTTCTCCACCAAAATCCTTAGTCACTTCCCACCAAAACACCCACATTCCAAGACATATCCTCTACTTCCATTCGTTGCATCTAGGAGCATAGAGGAGAAGAAAGATCAAGCTTAAAGAAGGTGACCCAAGGGTTATTTCCTTACTATTTACTTCTTTTCATTTATTGCAAATATGTGTAACTAAACCCCTAATCTAGGGGATAGATTTGAGGATCAATTGGTTGTGGGTTTAGCTTAGCTTGTAATGAATCTCTTATGTGTTCTATTCATTCAAATTAATTAGATTCCATTCATTATAATTGACTTGTATATCACTTTTTGATTGCTATCTTGAGTGGAGTAATTTGTTATATATTCATATGTGGATTGACAATCCTTGTGTGATTAAGAACCCATTGGATAGGATAGATTAGTGGTGGGTATATCAACCCTACTAATCTAAGCCTCTAAGTGGTTAACATAATGAGATTGGTACATTAAAGTAGCTAGTTAGCTTACCCACATTCAATTGTTAATCGATCTATTCCCTAGCTATCTCATTAATTGATTCTATCACTATTCTTATCAAGGTGTTGAGTATTCTATTTTTCCTAACATTTTTGTGTATTTTCATTTGAGTAGTTAGCATTGGTGGTTTTAGAAACCACACATCTATCAAACACTATGATTTACTTTATTGTTCAAAGATTAGTCAATTTATCTAATTAACACTCCATTCCCTGTGGAACGAACTTGCTCACTATTTTGCTATCAAATCACATTTTAAAAAAGGATTAAGTGGCTTAAAAGAGTTTTCAAGAATCAACCAAAAACTATATTATTTTGTTGAGTACATAAACGACCTCATCAGTTTCACGGTGAGCATTCAAGCGATAGTTGGGAGCGACACGACCAGATCTAGAAATTCATCTCTGTCTTTATAGGGTCGCTGTGGTGATTTCACAGTGACACCGACGGCTTGAAGAGTGGTTGTGATCTGCTGATCCCAGTGGTTTGGTGAGCCGTAAAAGGGTCCATCGAGTTCATTAGCCTCGCCGTTAATTTACACTGGAGATCATCTTGGATGAGGCACATGATCACTAGAAACGGTGATTGAACCAGCTAGAGTTTACTGGTTCACGATTGGTCATAAGGAAGAAGATGACTTGGTAAAGATGAGGTGCAGTTAGCAATCGGGCTGGGTGCACACAACAATGCAGGCTTCAATTAGTCTTTGTGTTTGGGCCAGACTGAGCCCAGTATCAAATTAAATGAAACGCAGTGTTTTGGTTATTTAGATGGAATAGGCTATTTGCATTAGGTTTCATTTGGGTTTGTATTGGGCTTTGATCAAGCTAAAATTGGTATGATTTTGGCCCTCATTCCCATCTCTTTATGCTTGATTCTTGGGCATTTCCCTGTATTTAATGTCGTAAAATCGAGTGTTTCAGGTTTTATTAGGCTTCAAGAGCATTTGGAAAGAAGATGAGGACTTTAGTGCAAAAAGACACATAAATAGGTGAAACAGGGCATTCTCGCTATTTGAGCAAGAGGAGGTTGCCCTATGGTCGCCATGGCGATAGAGGAATTATTCAAGCATTAGGAGTTTGCTCTCAAGGTCGCCACATGGTCGCCATGGCGACAGAGGAATTTGTAAAGTATTAGGTGTGTCGCCATTTGTAGGTCGCCATGGCGACATGCACTTGCATATGCGCGACACCATAAAATTGACTCATGGTCACCATTTGCTCTAGGGGGGACCTTGAGTGATAAATGACAACCTCATTGGAAAATAAACAGGGTCGCCACTTGCTCTAGGGCGAAAAAAATGGCTTTCATGGCGACATCTGAATCTCAAAAGGCGTACCCGTTTTGTGCCCCCAGGTCACCATGGCTACAAAATGGCAACATTCATGCCACAAAAGCGAATCATGCAGTTATTAGTACATGTCCAAGTGCCAATATAAATACTTTGGCTCTTTATCTTCAGAAAACATCCTAGCATAACTTAGAGCACGAATTTACTAAGATTATATCTTGATTTTCTCCTCCATTATTCATCTTTCATCATCCTTCATTTCTCTACTTGAACACACCTTTTCCATCCAAAACCTCAACACCAAATCTTGACTATTTCCCTAAATCATTCCTCTCTTACCATTCTCTACACCCCAATACCTTTGTCACTCACCATTAGACACCCACTTATTGATATGAACCTCACCAAGAGTAGTGAGACCCAGAACCAATATATGGTAATGAAAGATCGTTTTCTAATTCAAGTTTATAAACAAAGAAAATAATAGGACCGCGACCCGTTATCTATATTGAGATAAGAACCAACAGTATCAAAAAGGTTGTAGACGCCACACTCAAGAACAAGAAAGAAGGTGAGTGATAAGTCAAGTTTGAACGCCACAAGGTATAACCCTCGATAAGTTCATAGTTCAATGAAGAACCAAGAGAAAATGTTCTCTCAAATAATATTATTTCATTCTAAAAGTCTCCTGAATAATACATCATTGAGTCCCTTAAATACTAAAATATCTAAGACCTAAAAGGTAACAAATATTCGGCAATTAATTCCTTACAATCAGGAAAATAAATGGGCAATTAATGCCTTACAATCAGGAAAGAAATTAAAGATTAAAACATGCAATTAGTTGACTTGCTTCTTATTTGGAAGGCTAAATTTTGGAAACAAATCAGCCCCTTACTTTAGGAAACAAATCAGCTCATTATTCTTTGGAAACTAAAAAGGAAAAAGCTAAAAATTGAAACTTCTCTAACCCTAACTTGTACCACACGCCCAAGCCCTAGCTTGGTCTTCATGTGGGCCGAACTTGGACTTCAACAAATTAGATCAGCCCATTAAATGCTTTATTGATCCTCTTAGCCCCTTGTAATTGGCCCAGCTGCAACATGGAATGGATCCGTTGGTGAAGTTTCTTGATTCTCATCACTTGGAGATTGCCATGATTCGAGCTGATGTGGAGGAGGACCAAGAGGCGACTATGGCTAGGTTTCTAAATGGGCT
This sequence comes from Acer campestre, assembly GCA_954870605.1. NCBI lineage: Eukaryota > Viridiplantae > Streptophyta > Magnoliopsida > Sapindales > Sapindaceae > Acer > Acer campestre. Next base: position 24,748,377 of record OX940811.1, on the reverse strand, counting down.
ACACCGAGACATTGCAAATGTAATGGAGTTGCAACATTATGTTGAATTGATTGACATGGTACACACGGCCATCAAAGTGGAACAACAATTGAAGAGGAAGGGTTCCACACGGGTTGGGCAAAATTCGGGTTCTTCAATATCATGGAAACTGAATTGGAGCAAGAAGGAGGACCATCCTAGTTTCAAGGCCAAAGCCGAACCTCCTAAAGATCATAAGGCCGGAGGCTCATTAAATCAAGGTAAATCAGACCTTCAACCTTCTAGAAACCGTGACATTAAATGCTTTAAGTGTATGGGAGCAGGTCATATTACATCACAATGCCCAAACAAGAGAGTATTGGTTTTGAGGGATGATGGTGATATCGAATCCGAGGACGAATCTGATGATGAGTCTATGCCACCTTTGGAGGATGCAAGTGACTTTGAATATCTGGTGGGTGGAGAGCTTTTGGTGGCAAGAAGAGCTCTTAGTGCTCAAGCCAAGGATGATGATGAGGTACAACGTGGTAACATTTTTCACACCCGCTGCCATGTTAATGAAAAGGTATGTAGTTTGATTATTAATGGGGGGAGTTGTACTAATGTGGCTAGCACTATTTTGGTAGAAAAATTGAATTTGACAACTTTGAAGCACCCAAAACCATATAAGCTACAATAGTTGAATGATAGTGGGGAAGTTAAGGTGAATAAACAGGTGTTGGTGTCATTTTCAATTGGAAAATACAAAGATGAAGTTATTTGTGACGTGGTACCAATGAATTCGAGTCATATCCTTTTAGGAAGACCATGACAGTTTGATAGGCATGTGACTCATGATGGATATACCAATAGATACTCATTTGTAATCAATAAAAGGCCAATCACTCTTGTACCTTTAACCCCAAGCCAAGTATATGAAGATCAAGTGAGGTTAAACAAAGAGAGAGATGTTAAAAACGAGAGTGAGAGTTCAAAAGAAAGAGAGACAAATTAGATATAAATTGAAACTTCTCTAACCCTAACTTGTACCACACACCCAAGCCCTAGCTTGGTCTTCATGTGGGCCAAACTTGGACTTCAACAAATCAGATCAGCCCATTAAATGCTTCATTGATCCTCTTAGCCCCTTGTAATTTGCCTAGCTGCAACATGGAATGGATCCGTTGGTGAAGCTTCTTGATTCTCATCATTGCTGATTTGTTTTTCAAAGAAATTGTTAGATTGCATGGCATGCCTAAAACCATTGTTTCGGATAGAGATGCTAAGTTCTTAAGCTACTTTTGGAAAACTCTGTGGGGCAAGTTAGGAACTAAACTTTTATTTTCTACTACTTGTCATCCACAAACTGATGGTCAAACTTAAGTAGTTAATAAGACTTTATCTGCCTTGTTGCATGCTATAATACAAAAGAACTTGAAAACATGGGAAGATTGTTTGCCGCATGTAGAGTTTGCTTATATTAGGAGTGTGCATTCTGCAACTCATTTTTCGCCTTTTGAAATTGTGTATGGTTTTAATCCGTTAACTCCTTTGGATTTAATTCCTTTACCTATGAATGAGCATGTTAACTTGGATGGGAAGAAAAAGGCAGATTTTGTTAAGCAAATCCATGAAAAGACTCAGCAAAACATCGAGAGGAGAACTGAACAATATGCCAACCAAGCTAATAAAGGGCGCAAGAAAGTTGTGTTTGAGCTAGGTGATTGGGTGTGGTTGCATATGAGGAAAGAATGGTTTTCGGTCCAGCGGCGTTCCAAATTACTTCCTAGGGGAGATGGCCCATTTCAAGTGCTTGAAAGGATCAATGACAATGCCTACAAGTTAGATCTTCCAGGTGAGTATAATGTTAGTGCAAGCTTCAATGTTTCTGATTTGTCTCCTTTTGATGTAGGTGACGATTTGAGGACAAATCCTTTTCAAGAGGGAGGGAATGATGAGAATAAGGGAGCTGCACTAAGGGACCCATTGCATGTTTCGGTTGGGCCAATAACAAGGGCTAGGGTTAAGAGATTCAAATAGGCACTCAATGGCCTGATTTAAGACACTTGGGCTGATTCTAAATTGTTGAAGTCCAAGATAAGCCCACTTGAAGACCAAGGCTTAATTAATGTCATCAAGGCAATGGATTAGGCCGAATAAGAGAAGACTTGGGCGTGAAGCACAAGTTGTGCGTGTGGCACAAGTTTGGAGGAGATTCAATTTCAGCTGATTTGTTTTCTTTTTTATTTAGTTTTCAAAGAATAATGAGTTGATTTGTTTCCCAAATTAAGGGGCTGATTTGTTTCCTAATTTAGCCGTCCAAATAGGGAGCAAGTCAATAGTTGTTTGTTTTAGTGTTTATTTTCTTTCCGGTTTGTAAGGCAATTATTGCCCTTTTAGATTTCGTTTTGTAAGGCCTTAATGGCCAAAATATTTCTTTCCTTTTTGAGTTAGGCGTGTAGCCTACCTTGTCTTCTAGGGTTTTAGTTTAAAAGGAACCAACTTATGTATTTTTCGGTAGACTTGAATTTTAATGAAATTGGGAGAATTTTCTCCTTTGTTCTTTGAGAACTGATTGGAACTTATCAGATTTTTCTCTATGGCGTTCCTCATTGACTTATCAATCAAGTATTCGATCCTTGATTGTGGCGTCTTCCTTATACCAAGGTTCACATCTCGATATAGGTGTTGGGTCGCAGTTTCCATTCGAACCAGAGGTTAGAACGATCCTAGGCATCAACCTTGTTACAATCGACGAGGTTCGTATCACCTATCTAGACACATCCTCTTCTCCCACTCTTTGCACTAGGAGCATACAAGGAAAGGAAGTGTCACGCATTAAAGAAGGAGGCCCAAGGGTGATTTCCTTACCTATTACTTGCTTTCTATTTTATTGCTACTATATGTAACTAAACCCCTAATCTAGGGGATATATTTTATGATCATTTGGTTGTCGATATTTGCTTAAGCTTTGTAATAAATCTCAATATGTATTCTATTTATTTATTCATTAGATTCTATTCACTATGTGATTGACTTGTATATCCACTTGTTAATTGCAATCTTGTTTAGAATAACATGTTATGCAATCATTCTTGGATTGACACCTTTGTGTGATTAAGAACCCAATAAATAGGATAGATTAATGGAAGGTATGTCAACCACACTAATCTAAACCTCAATTGGTTAACATGTAGAGATTAGTCCATTAAAGTAGCTTAAAAAAGCATTACACGCACCTTGCTAATCAATCTATTCTCTAGCATCTATATTAATTGTTTACATCCATTTATCTTATCAAGGTTGTTGGGTCTTCTATTTTTCATATCATTTTTGCATATTCATTTTAGTAGTAATTTTGGTGGTTTATGAAACCACACATCTATCACATTCAATGATTTATTTTATTTTGTTTAAGATTAGTCAATCTATCTAACGTAACACTCCATCTCCCTGTGGAACGGACTTGCTTACCACTTGCTATAAATTTATACTTTAAAGGATTTTAAAAAGGGCTAAAAAAGGGTTTTCAAAAGATCAACTTAAAAACATCGTTTTTGTGAGCACACGACGGCTCATCAGGCTAGTGCCTAATTTCTCACTTAATCAAAACGCACATTGTCAGGTGACGTGGCGTATCTTGGCTGATTTTAATTGGCAAATTACAGTTCGATCCCTGATCTCTCCCACATTTACGATATCTTCAATCGTTCTTCATAATTTAAACTTTCGCCCCTAGTTCACCAAAATTACTTCAATGCCCCTGAACTTTGTAAATACCTGAACACACTTAATTTACACAATTAAATCACGGGAAATTGCCCGAGAATCAAGTGAAAAGAGAAGGAAATGAGGGCTAAAATCATACCAATTTTGTTTGATCAAATACCCTCAAACTTAACGTTTGTTCGTCCTCGAGCAAAAGAAACAATAAGCACTAATGGACATTTGTCTAATTATCAAAAATCAATATTAAAGCATCAACTCTTTGTAAAAGACTCAAAAGTCAATATTTGACTTGCAAAACCAAAAGCGAAGAGATTAAACCAACGTTGTGCTCATTAGGACATGTGCATGTAAGAGATGCTAAATGAAGATTAAAGTCATGCCACTCTAAGTACACATTGCACGCAACACGATCCTACATTCAAGATGCTAAAACTTCAAAAACTAAAGTGCAGTTAGGTAGAGAATGTAATTCGCCTTGACATCTAATCCTCACCAGATTCTCTCATTTTTGCACAGATTCCTAGGTTTATATTCAGGATATCAAATATAATTGCACATGATCGTTTAAAAACACAATTTCTAAAAATTAGTCTCATGAATGGAATTGAAAGCCATGAACCGAAAAGAATATGTATCAGCCAAAATTTCCAAAGTGGTCATCCCTAAAGATCAAATAGGTCTTTCATTTAGTTGTAATGGTGCCTAAGGTAAATGGTGAGTCAATAAATAGGAAAATTTGATAGCAAACACCCAAAGGTCACACACTAAGGCATACATTCTAAATTTAGCATAATTTGTTCCTTACAACTTGCATATTCACACTTTGGCTTCTAGACTTATAATTTACTTTGTGCATTTTCCACTCTTAATTTTTATTGAGTAGTTCATTTAATTTCGTCTAGGCAATTTGTGCCTCATTTATCTTTTCTTTTTCTTTCTTTTCTTTTCTTTGCATTGCTTTGCTTTTCTTTTCTGCTGCTTTGTTTTTCTTTTCTTTTCTTTTCAAGCATTGCATTTCATCTTTTTAATGTGTTTGCACATACATACATGCCTAGGTACATGCCTTACAATCTTGATACGCTCCAAAGCTTACATTTAACCCCTAAGCCTTAGCAAACCATTTGGTATAAGGTAAGTCTAGTGTATAGAATATATGGTTTATGTTGATGTGGTTCATGAATGAAAAACTTAATTGTATTTGGCTTCAAATGGGCAATGGAGCACACACATTAGAGGGATTGGAAGTATTTAGGCCAATTTAGTGGTTTTCACATGCATTGCCTAAAATCATCTCTAAAGGTTTGTCTACAAAGTCAATTAAGGCATCCATAAGCAGTTCATATATTCTATGACAAACACAATATTTAAGTGCGAATGAGACATTTTAAAAATGTTTAACATGTGTGTTTGAATGAGTGTTTAAAGAGTGAAAACTTTCTCTCAAAATAAGCTTTTTAAGGCTGTATTTGTGAACCTCATAGGAAGTCTCCACTATTAATTCCTATCCTTCAAGCACAATTGAATATTCACTCTAACATCAAGAGGAAAAGAACTAGCACGCTTTGTGCAATACAACCCTAAAGGGCATGAAGTTAATCTAAACTAAGAAATGCAAAGATGCACAATTCCTTACTCGCACACACAATGACACAATCTCTACAAGCAAAATATGCTCAAGCATGGCATTATTACAAGATTTTCAAAAAATTTGAAAAATTCGGTTCAAAATATTTGCACATAGGTTGCAAACAAGAGATGGTGTTGCATACACACTACCAAACCTAAATTAGACATTTAATTGTCCTTAATGTCTTTGGGACACATAAACCGGTAAACACGGCACAACACACATCCACAATCAAAGAGTTTCAAAAACACAATCAATGTCCCTTATCACAAAAATTTCTCAAGAATAGAATCAAGTGTTACACCCATTCCATTATGCACATATTCATCAAAAAGAGATATGTCAACGAAGTTCAATTATAATTCTCATCCTTAATCCAAGGATATAAAATGATATGTCATCAAAGTCCTATATCCATTATCACAATCATCTCACACCCTTATTCTAAGCAAGAATAAAATAAAGATAAAAGAATTCAAAAATATGATACGACTAATTAAAACCAAAATTTAAACTAAAAATGAAATGTACCTAAGTAGGTTGCCTCCTATAAAATGCACGATTTAATGTCTAGGCAAGATGTGGCATGGTGCTCCCGTACTTCAAACTTCCAAAATGTTGCTTTTCTAAAAAGGATAAGGCTCTCGCCCTTTTTATGAGCACTCTTGGCCTGCTCGTCCCTCCAAGACTCGTAAGTTGTCTTTGTTTCCTCCCAAGAGATAAAGAAACCTTGCTTTAATGCACAAGCAACACAACACTTGCTTCCTCAAGAAACAATAGAAAATCTATACACACACAAAGCATATAAAACGATTCTCCATGAAATTTTTCCTCTCATCATCAATGGAGTTTGATTGGTATGATGAGATGGAGCCTTGGTTAGTCCACCAATCTGTATTGAAGCTATTCCCATGAGTCTCGTAGTTAGGCCCTTGATTTTGCATGAAGAACTCCATTGAATCCTGAAACAAAAATAAACAAAAACTACCAAAAAAATAAAAAGGAACTAAAAAGACTAAAAAAAAACTAAGAAACTAAAAATTATTAAAACTCAACTACCCACTACAAAGAAAAGTTAATTGATTAAACAATTGCTAGCAATTCCCTAACAGCGACACCAATTTTGATGTGGTCGTTTTGCACAAGTAAATAATGTTTTAATGTGTTCATTTTTAAAACCAGTTTTCACCACTAAAAATCCACTTAGGATGTAAAATTAGTAAAGTGGTAAGCTGGGATTTGTTCCACAGGGAATTAGAGTAATTAGTTAAATAAAATAGCTAATCTAAAATGCAATAAAGTAAATCATAATAAATGGATGGTTGTATGGTTTGTCAAACCATCAAACATACATGAAAATAAAACTAATAAAATGTGATAGGGAAAATAGAATCCTCAACAAGTCTAGATAAGATATATGGAATAAACAATTAAGAGAATTGTTAGGGAATTGTTGGGATCGCAAGTGGATTACGGGCAATGCTTCTCAAGCTACCTTAGTGAACCAATCTCACAAATGCTAACCGCTTGTATTCTTAATTGTGTTTATACCATCACTATGAACCCTAAACAACTTCCCACCGAAATGCCTAACCGATTAAGGAGAGGGGGTCAAGGCGGGATCGGTTTGTTATAATAAATGGTTTAGATTATCGCGGTTGATATACCCTCCGACAATCTATCTTAATCACTATGTTCTTAATCCATCAAGGGTGCCAATCCAATCAAGATTCTATAACAAATTATCTTAAACAAGAGTATAATTAACTAGTGGGTATACATGTCAATTATATAATGAATAAAATCTAGTTATAAAATGAATAGAACACAAATAGAGATTCAAATATATTAAAGCTTAAGAAAAACCCAATCCAAATGTTCTCACATCAATCCCCTAGAAAGGGGATTTAGTTACACATATTACAATCAAAGGGAAGTGAAGTAAAAGATTAGGAAATCACCCTTGGGACTTCTTTTGTAAAGCTTGATCCTTTCCTTGCCTTTGATGCTCTTTGTGCAAAGAGTGGATGATGAGGATGTGTTTAGATAAGTGGAGTAAAACGGAAAGTGACTAAGGAGATATGTGGAGAAGATGGGAAGAAAGGAATGATTGGGGCAAAGTAATCTAGACTAGGTGTTGAGTTTGACATGGAAGAGATTAGTCCAAGTAAAGAAATGGAGGATGTTGAGTGATGATTGATGGTGATCCTAGGTTGAAGAAAGGATAGGATTTTCAATTGAATACAGTGATGAATTTATAAGGATTTCAAATTAAGTCTTGGGTGGTTAATTACCAAAACACCCCCTGACTTGGTAAATTGCCATTTCAACCCCTTAAAGGGGGGCATTCTATAATTTTCATGCCCAATCAAGTATGGCACAGATGTGTTTCATGGTGAGCATTCAGGAGACATTTGGGAGTGACACGATCAGGTCTAGAAATTCATCTTTGTCAATATGGGGTCGCTATGGCGACATCGAAGAGTTGAACTACAGCAATTGCAGGGCATTGTTGTGGTGATTTCACGCTGACAAAAGGGCGACACCGATGGCTTGAAGAGTGGTCATGATTTGCTGATCCCGGTGGTTTGGTGAGCTGTAAAAGGGTCTATCTAGTTCGTGAGCCTCGTCATTCTTCTACATCAGAGATCGTCTTGGATGAGGCATGGGATCGTCGGAAATGGTGATTGAACTAACTAGGGTTTGTTGGTTCATGGCTGGTTGTAAGGAAGAAGATGACTTGGGGAAAATGGGGTGCATTCGACAATCGGGCTGGATGTCCACAACAATGTAGGCTTCAATTGGTCTTTGTGTTTGGGCTAGGTTGAGCCCAGTATCAAATTAATGTAGGGAAAAAAAAAAATATACCCGCAGTGGAAGCGAGACTAAAAAAATAGTTTGAGTAGCTTTTAAAATTTTTTCCTTTTATGAACCTTAAACCCTTTTAATCAATTAAAAATATATAATATATATAACAAAAGATTAATACCTCTTGTCTCGTGATCCGATTGACTTACGTCGATGGTAATCCGCAAGATCTTCAATCCTAGCACGAACGTGGATCACCTAGGAGCGTGGTCTCCCTTTCTTTGAATTGCAAACCTGTGATTGGATTAAACAAACTTTTCTCTTGTTCGTTAGTCACAAAAACAATCAAAAGAAACCTAAGATTATTCCGGTCACTTTTGAGTTCTCAATCTAATGATCGAAACTCGCGTGAACCTTGATCGATATTGTATACACAAGCTTATCAATGATTAAGCAAATAGTACACCATCAAAGAATAATCTATGTTTCCTTTTTGCCTTTAGTAGAATAAAAAATCTCTTTCTATGAGTTAAGAAGAAGAAGAAGAAATAAATTATGCACTCAAGCCTTAGGGGGTGGCCGAATTCTATAAGAGGCCTTATATAGGTGGCCAAATTTCTTCTTCTTTTTACCCTAGGGTGACCGAATTCTTTCCCCAAAAATAACTAGGGTTGCCGCAAATCCTCCTACAAAAAGGAGTATGATTTGCACCCTAATTCCTATTTTGTTTAAGACTTCCAAACCCTAATCAAACTCATAAATCTTTTATTCTCTTATTTGACTAAATTAAAAAGACTTCCTATTTGATTAAATAAATAAAATTAATTATTTATTTCTTTGTCAAACAAGTCTTTCTATTTAATTATACTACTACCAATAGTATACCTTTAGGAATCATATTTCCTAATGAGAAAAGATTTGTTTCTTAATTAAATAATTAATTAATAAATTAATTAATTCTCATTTAATTAAACAATGAAAACAAAATAATATTTAAGGTTAAATAACCTCCTTGCCGCCCCATATATATTATTGGGCCAAATATTATTTTCTCATTTCATTTAATCCTTTGGACTTTAAATAAAAAGCCCACATGTGAACTAGACCCATTCTTACTAAAAGAAACAAGCCCACATGTCATCCATTAATATATAAATATAATTGAGCAGCCCATTACATAAATAATGTGCAAATTATATTCTTAATATATTAAATGCAATTCTAGATGGACCCTAAATTGGTCCGGTAGAATATATCAAGTGATCCATGCAAGTCCGTGTGGATTGGGGATCTTGGCGGGCTTTCTAAATTTAAGCTTCAATAGACATAACCTAATCACAATCAACAAATGATTCACTTAGGTCCGATCCATTAATTTTAACTCATTCCACTAAAGAGCTAAAATTGAACTCTTAAATAAAGACGGAAAAGGAAGATGTTTCCTCATTCATACCCTAGACAATCATATTGGAGATAGTGTATCCTCGTGAATAATATTAGTAATCGCCAAGAGTTCATAGACCGCCTATAACTCTCCAAGTTACCATATTTACTTATATGACCACGTTTTGAACTTGGATATTTTGACTTGTCCAGAAGCCATGTTTTCAATAGACACTATCGAAAACTCAACGTTCAGATTTAATATCCAATTACCTCAAAACATCCATATGATGATATTATACTCTCATTTGATAAATGGAGCCACGATGTCCATATCTATAAATGAAGTCCTCTATCGATTAACAAATGAATATCACCAAATTATCGAGGATAGACTATGCGATATAATTGTACTCATTTTTAACTCAAATGATATCACTTGCAACCATAAGTCCATCATTTATCTCAGGATTAAGATAGACTCTCCGATTGTCCTGATAATGAAATTACTTTTATCTACTGACGGTTATAGATAAAGTATTTCATTTTGATCCAGTTCAATGCACCCAGTGCACCAGACTCTTTTGCTCGAAGACACTCCGATGAATTTAGACTCATCATATCTCATTTGATCCCACTCAAATGCTAGCAAAAGAATTCTACAACTTTAACAAGATAAAGGTGCCCAACCTTTAACTTAAGTTGTGAACAATATTCAAGACTAACTAAAGAATTGTGTCTACCACATACATATCTAGATGTATGAACAATTCTTCTTTTCTCATAGTCTTTAGGCCTTATGATTATTTACTTTAACAATTATAATATTCAACTATAAATGCTATAATATTTGTTTAAACCAGAAATCACTTTATTAATATGAAACAGATTGTTAAATACAATATTACACTCTTGCTATTGAGCATAATCCTAACAATCTCCCACTTGCGCTATAGCAAATGAGTCATATCTCTTAAGCCCATGTTCTCTAGGTGCCCATCGAAACTCTTTTGAGGTAGAGCCTTTGTGAAGGGATCTGCTAGATTTTCTGCTGACGCGATTTTGGTAATCGTCACGTCACCTCTTTGAACAATCTCCCTTAAAAGATGATATTTCCTTTCAATGTGTTTACCTCTCTTATGACTTCTTGGTTCTTTCGAATTAGCCACTGCTCCACTGTTGTCACAGTAGATAGTGATCTGCTTATTCGCACTAGGAACTACTTCTAAGTCAATCAAGAATTGACGGAGCCAAACAGCCTCTTTGGCAGCCTCGCATGGAGCAACATACTCAGCTTCCATGGTGGAATCAGCAATACAAGTTTACTTGATACTCCTCCATATAACTGCTCCTCCTCCAATAGTAAACACAGCCCCTGATGTGGATTTTCTGGAGTCAGAATCTGATTGAAAATCAGAATCTGTATACCCAACGGTAATCAAATCCCCTACAGAGTATACAAGCATATTATCTCTCGTTCTCTTGAGATACTTGAAAATATGCTTGACTGCCGTCCAGTGATCAGGACCAGGCTTCGATTGAAACCTGCTAACTATGCCAACAACAAAACAAATATCTGGTCTAGTGCAGAGCATTGCATACATGAGACTTCCAACTGCCGAGGCATATGGAACTCTACTCATGAACTGCTCTTCATGCTCATTCTTAGGAACTTGTTCCTTGGAAAGCTTGATTCCATGTCTGAAAGGTAACATACCTTTCTTGGAATCCTGCATGGAAAACCTAGACAAGATTTTGTCTATGTATGAAGCTTGGGATAATGCAATCGTTCTATTCTTTCTATCCCTTATAACTTGGATACCTAGAATAAAACTTGCTTCTCCTAAGTCCTTCATATCAAATTGTTTTGCTAACCATTCTTTTATTGATGTCAATACACCTACATCGTTTCCGATGAGTAGTATATCATCAACATAAAGAATCAGGAAAACCAACTTGTCGCCCTTAATCCTTTTGTATACACAAGGTTCGTCAAGATTCTGAATAAATTCAAAACCTTTGACAGCTTGATCGAACCTTATGTTCCAGGATCTGGATGCTTGCTTTAATCCATATATGGATTTCTGCAACTTGCATACCCTTTCCATTTGGCCCTTTTCAATGAATCCCTCTGGTTGCATCATGTAGATGCTTTAGTCAAGACTTCCATTAAGGAAAGCTGTCTTGACGTCCATTTGCCAAATCTCTAGATCTAAAGATGCTGCAATGGATAAGAGTATCCTAATGGATTTAAGCATGGCCACAGGAGAGAAGGTTTCCTCGTAATCGATACCTTCTTTCTGTGTATACCCTTTAGCTACCAATCTAGCTTTAAAGGTTTCCACCTTTCCATCCATACCTCTTTTCCTCTTGTATACCCACTTGCACCCAATGGGTTTTATCCCTTTAGGCAAGTCTACAAGGGACCAGACTTTGTTATCGAACATAGATTTAATCTCGGATTGCATTGCCTTTTGCCAATGGCGACTATCAACATCCTCCATAGCTTCCTTGTACGTATAGGGATCATCGTCGTCCGGGAGATTCTCTACAGATTCTCCCAGACCGATGTATCTTTCGGGTTGTGTTCTAACCCTCCCACTACGACGAGGAATGGTAGGTTGTTGACCTTGTGTTGGATCGGAACTTACAATTGGGTTAGGTTGTGTAACCTCTCGTGGAATTGTATCTCCTAACATCTCATTCAGGACAATTCTACTTTTAGGCACAAAATCATTCATATAGTCCTTTTCCAGAAATTTAGCATTTGTCGAAACAAATACTTTAAGATCTGAAGGACTATAAAAATGATATCCTTTAGTTTCTTTCGGATACCCTACAAATATACATGTTTCTGAACGTGACTCCATCTTTTCTGTCTTTCCTTTTAACACGTGCGCAGGACATCCAAATATCCTTAAGTGTCGTAAACTAGGCTTGCGCCCAGTCCACAACTCATGCGGTGTTTTAGGAACAGACTTAGATGGTACATGGTTTAGAATGTATATTGCAGTTTGTAAAGCATATCCCCAGAAAGAAATAGGAAGTGTTGAATAACTCAACATAGACCTAACCATATCCAAAAGAGTTCTATTTCTCCTTTCTGCTACCCCATTTTGTTGAGGTGTACCAGGTGCAGAAAACTGAGAAACTATCCCATTATCAATAAGATATTGCTGAAACTCACCAGATAGATATTCTCCACCACGATCAGATCTCAAGATTTTTATGTGTTTCTCAAGCTGATTTTCTACTTCAGCTTTAAATGCTTTGAACATGTCAAAAGAATCCGACTTATGTCGCATGAGATACACATAGCCAAAACTTGAGTAATCATCTGTGAAAGTGATGAAGTACTCACATCCACCTCTAGCTTGAATGCTCATAGGTCCACATACATCAGTGTGTATCAATCCTAAACATTCAGTGGCTCTGGCACCTTTGGCAGAGAACGTCCTTTTGGTCATTTTACCTTCCAAACAAGATTCACAAGTTGGTAGATCATCAACCTTTAAGTCACTCAAAGGTCCGTCACTTACCAATCTTTTAATCCTATTAAGGTTAATATGACCTAAGCGTAAATGCCAAAGGTAGGTTTCATCTGTTGATAATTTTACTCTTTTATGATTAGGTTCCGTTATTTCTGTGTCTAACGAGTGAGAGATATTTCTATGCAAAAAGTATAGACCGTTTTCCAATGTACCTTTGCAAATAACTTTGTCATTCTTACTAATAATAAAAACTTTATTAAAAGTAACCGAATATCCAAAATTATTCAAACAAGAAACTGAAATTAAATTCCTCTTGAATTGAGGTACATAATAAACGTCTATTAAATCTAAATGCCTTCTAGAATCCAAACAAACTCTAATATCTCCCACTGCACTTGCAGACACTAACGTTCCGTTGCCTAAGCGCAAATTGATCTCATTCTTATTCAGCCTTCTCCTTTCTTGGAACCCCTGCAAGGAATAACAAACATGATTAGTGGCTCCTGAGTCTATGATCCAAGAATCTGTAGAATCAGCCAAAAAACATGTTTCAAGATAATTCAAATTACCTTATTCCTTCTTGTTCTGGGGCTTTGGCCAATTTCTCTTCCAATGTCCCTTTTCACCACAAAGGAAGCATTTCCCTTTGATCTTGGTTACTTTCTTGGTCTCCTTCTTGGTAGGCCCAAGTTGCTTTTTCTTCTGTTGTTTCTTGACCTTTTGACGGGCCTTAACAGTAGCAACTTTACCAACCATATGAATCTCTTGACCTTTGCCTTTCACAAGGATCTTTTCAGCACTTTGAACATCTTGCATCAGGCTCTGTAAGGTGTATTCCTTTTTGTTCAAAGTGTAGTCCAATTTGAACTGATCAAAGGAATCTGACAATGAATTGACAACCATATCAATTTTTGTCTCACCATCTATCTCAGGGCCATGCAGTTCAGCAATGTTGAGATGTGCTATGACTTTCATCATGTGATCCTTCACAGCCTGTCCAGGTTTCATCCTAAGATTCATAAAAGCAGTCACTGCCTCTCTCTTAGTCGTCCTGGACTTCATAGCAAACATCTCCTCTAGAGACATCATTATATCAGCAGCAGACTCCATTCCTTCATGCTGCTGTTGCAACACGTCGGAGATAGTGGCCATGATATAACATTTGTCCATATCATCTGAAGTCTTCCACTGCTCATACTCATCTCTTTGCATTATGCTTGATTCAATATTAGGAGCAGGTGGTTTAGGAGTAGTTAGAACAAACTTATGTTTTTCACTTTGCAGCAACAACCCAATTTTCCTTTTCCATGTTACATAGTTATCTCCAGTAAAGGTGTTATCTTTCAGGATGTTCATAAGTGATGGGGTCATGATTTCTGAATGAAAACAAATCATATATAAGTAAATAATCATTATAAAGCACTTTTAAATATTTATCTTGAATTAAATGAATAACTCAATCATAAAAATTCAACGGTGATCTAACACCCATAAATGTTACGCCTCCTTTGGGAGTTCGCACCATTTACTAGTTAGACTAGGTCCCACCTAATTGTTAACATAACAACCAGCGTTTTCAATTTTAGCCTTGCAATTTTACTGACAAGAACTCTTTGGAGGATATCAATAAAATTACATTGAGTGTGTTACCAAGATATCGACCCTCAATTTTCTCTCACGAAAATCCCTCCTTTGGGAGTAGATCTCGTTTGAGTCCATTGTCTAGTCTATCCTTGTAAGGAAGTATATTGCTTAATTCCATTCATGGACGCCACTTTGGGGGATTACCAAAAATAATTAAGCTCAACTAATCTTGGAAGCCATAGGTGTTACAAAAACACCTTCTCCCACTCAATTATTTAAGGCATGTGATTAAATCCCATAGAATGATTTACCAAGTTATCTAGATGCCAATTTAGATACCTAAATCATTCAATGCATGTTCATACCAAAAGAGATATATGAGTGGCACTCCTATTCTATATGTCATGTTATCATACAGCAACAAATATTGTAATATTTAAGCATAAAATAAATAGCAACAATTTTGGCCCATCCTAGAAAAACTAGTAAATTACATTGAAATAGAAATACAAGATCTTCGAGTGGCCCATCAACCATAAGCCCATCCTCCGACCTCCCTCCTCGGGATTGCACGGCCACAACCCCACGTAAGGGGCTGCCATGCGCAGCCCATAGGCCTTGCATGGCTGCCGTGCGCAGCCCTCTTGGTTGCAAGGCTGCCGTGCGCAGCCCACTTGATTTCGGGCATGCCATGCGCAGCCCAATCCACTCCTAGGGTGCGCACGGTGCTCGTTCTCGGTTCCGGTTGCTTCGTTTCTTCGATGTAGAACGTGTTACAATTTAATTTAAACAAATAAATTACTACAGAAATTTTTTTTTTTTTTTATTCATGACAGTAAAAAAAAATACTGCACATTATAATAAATAATACATTAAAAAACTGCAGCAATTTTTAATACATAAAAAAATGTCTAGCAACTACCAAGAAGGAATTATGGCGATGATAGACCACCCTTCTTGTTACAATTCCAAAACCAAAAATACATTGAAAATCTTGGACCAAAATCGAGCAATAACAATCCACATATAAAACATATATAAAGCCATACATCACATGTAATTATATATGCGAATACCTAGAGTGCCATCTCTTTCTAAACATGCATAATCACAATAAAAAGAAATCGATCCACATATATATACATTAATTAATTAAAAGGGTTCAACCAGGGCTCTGATACCAATTGTAAGGAAAAATTGTACTCGCAGCGGAAGCGAGACTAAAAAATAGTTTGAGTAGCTTTTAAAAAATTTTCAATTTTATGAACCTTAAACCCTTTTGATTAATTAAAGATATATAAAGAATAAACAAAAGATTAATACCTCTTGTCGCGTGATCCGATTGACTTGCGTCGATGGTAATCCGCAAGATCTTCAATCCTAGCACGAACGTGGATCACCTAGGAGCGTGGTCTCCCTTTCTTTGAATTGCAAACCTGTGATTGGATTAAACAAACTTTTCTTGATTCGTTAGTCCCAAAAACAATCTAAAGGAACCTAAGATTATTCCGGTCAATTTTGAGTTCTCAATCTTATGATCGAAACTCGCGTGAACCTTAATCGATATAGTATATACAAGCTTATTAATGAACAAGCAAACAATATACCATCAAAGAATAATCTATGTTCCTTTTGTTTTTAGTAGAATAATAGATCTCTAACTATGAGTTGAGAAGAAGAAGAAGAAGAAATAAAATTTCTGCACACAAGCCTTAGGGGGGTGGCCGAATTCTATAAGTGGCCTTATATAGGTGGCCGAATTTCTTCTCCTTTTTAACCTAGGGTGACCGAAATCTTTCCCCAAAATTCACTAGGGTTGCCGCAAATCCTCCTACAAAAAAGGAGTATGTTTTGCACCCTAATTCCTATTTTGTTTAAGATTTCCAAACCCTAATCCAACTCAATAATCTTTTATTCCTTATTTGACTAAAATAAAAAAAACTTCCTATTTGATTAAAAAAATAAAATTAATTATTTATTTCCTTGTCAAACAAGTCTTTCTATTTAATTATACTACTACCAATAGTATACAAATAGGAATCATATTTCCTATTTAGAAAAGATTTGTTACTTAATTAAACAATTAATTAAACAATTAATTAATTCTTATTTAATTAAATAATGAAAACAAAATAATATTAAATGCTATCTTAGCACCTTGCCGCCCCACATGTATATATTGGGCCAAATATTATTTTTCTTATTTCATTAAATCCATAGGACTTTAAATAAAAAGCCCACATGTGAACTAGACCCATTCTTACTAAAAGAAACAAGCCCACATGTCATCCATTAATATATAAATATAATTGTGCAGCCCATTACATAAATAATGTGCAAATTATATTCTTAATATATTAAATTGCAATTCTAGATGGACCTTAAATTGGTCCGGTAGAATATATCAAGTGATCCATGCAAGTCTGTGTGGATTGGGGATCTTGGCGGGCTATCTAAATTTAAGCTCCAATAGACATAACCTAATCACAATCAACAAATGATTCACTTAGGTCCGATCCATTAATTATAGCTCATTCCACTAAAGAGCTAAAATTGAACTCTTAAATAAAGACAGAAAAGGAAGATGCTTCCTTATTCATACCCTAGACAATCATATTGGAGATAGTGTATCCTCGTGATTAATATCAGTAATCGCCAAGAGTTCATAGACCGCCTATAACTCTCCAAGTTACCATATTTACTCATATGACCACGTTTTGAACTTGGATATTTTGACTTGTCCAGAAGCCATGTTTTCAATAGACACTATTGAAAACTCAACGTTGAGATTTAATATCCAATTACCTCAAAACATCCATATGATGATATTATACTCTCATTTAATAAATGGAGCCACGATGTCCATATCTATAAATGAAGTCCTCTATCGATTAACAAATGAATATCACCAAACTATCGAGGATAGACTATGCGATATAATCGTACTCATTGATAGCTCAAATGATATCACCTGCAACCATAAGTTCATCATTTATCTCAGGATTAAGATAGACTCTCCGATTGTCCTGATAATGAAATTACTTTTATCTACTGACGGTTATAGATAAAGTATTTCATTGTGATCCTGTTCAATGCACCCAGTGCACTAGATCCTTTTGCTCGAAGACACTCCGATGATTTTAGACTCATCATATCTCATTTGATCTCACTCAAATGCTAGCAAAAGAATTCTACAACTTTAACAAGATAAAGGTGCCCAACCTTTAACTTAAGTTGTGAACGATATTCAAGACTAACTAAAGAATTGTGTCTACCACATACATATCCAGATGTATGAACAATTCTTCTTTTCTCATAGTCTTTAGACCTTATGATTATTTACTTTAACAATTATTAAACTATAAATGCTATAAGATTTGTTTAAAACAGAAATCACTTTATTAATATGAAAAAGATTGTTAATTACACTATTACACTCTTACTATTGAGCATAATCCTAACAATCTATTCATCCTAGATAAGCATCTAAGGTTACCTAGCTTTAGTTGCTCATTGAATATCATTTTATATTCACATAGGTTGTAATCTCTTCATTGAGAAGTAAGTCTTGCATGTAGCTTCCGGGATTAGGTTGCTTAGATTGCAAGCAATTGGACTAGGTCCACTTATACCGGGATTAGGTAGGTGTGTTGATTATTGATCGAGATTAGGTTGTAATCATTACACATTTAGTGGATTCGAGGTTCGAGTGTGGCACACTATACAGCCCGTGGTTTTTCCCGTGAGGGTTTCCACGTAAATATCAAGTGTCTTTTATAATTCCGCACCATATTACACTTGTTATATTTGTTGACTAGATTGGGGCATTTTCGTAATTTGACTAAACGCGAAAATTGGGTAAATTTGGTAAAATCTATTCACCCCCCCTCTAGATTAATATTAGAACACACCTTGTTATTTGTTTCAATTGGTATCAGAGCAGGTTCCTAGACATACATAGGTGATCCTTGCTCATTTTGGTGTGTTTTGCATTTGTGTGATTTTTGTTCATTCATACATTTTGCATTCATTTCATTTCATTCATATTCACTATGAGTGGAAACGGTGGCAACAACGAGGGTGCTTCTAGCACGCGTCCCCCTCTCCTCACCGGTGATAAATACTCCTCATGGAAGGGGAAGATGGAGGCGTACCTATGCCAAATCCATGATAGGGCATGGATGGCCATTGAAGATGGATACGCTCCCCCTATGATGACTCCCACGGGTGGTGGAGAAGAAGTTCTCAAGCCAAAGGCTCAATGGACTAATGGAGAGTTTGAGACTTCTAAGTGGAATAGGAAGGCAATGCATGCCATCCTATGTGCCATGGATGAGAACCAATACAAGTTGGTTCAAATTACTAGGATTGCCAAAGAGGCATGGGAAATCCTAGAGACGGCTCATGAAGGAACCGAAGTGGTCAAGGATTCAAAACTACAAGTCCTCCAAACTAGTTTTGAGACCATTAGGATGGAAGAGCATGAGCACTTCAATGACTTCCAAGTGAAGTTGATGGACATTGTGAATCAAAGTCATCAACTAGGAGACCCATACTCGGATAGGAGAATCAAGCAAAAAATTATGAGATCTCTCCCCGATAGATTCGAGTCTAAGGTAACGGCTTTAGAGGAAAATAGTGGTTATAAGGATATGAAGCCGAGCGAGGTCATTGGAAGACTTCTCGCTTACGAGTCTAGGAAGGCTCCTATCTCTACTCCTCCTAAAAAGCAAAAGGGAATTGCTTTGAAAGCATCAAAGGATGAAAAGGAGGTGAAGAATGACTCGAATGAAGACATGGCCTTATTTGTGAAAAGATTCAATAAGGTTTTGAAGTTTGGGAAGAGAGGATTTGGTATGAGAGGCCAAGACTTGAAGAAGAAGGGTCCCTTCAAGAAGTTTGAATCAAGGCAAGAGAAGACCGAAAGAAAAGGGGTCCGTTGCTTTGAGTGTAATGGTATTGGTCACTTTGCTCCCGATTGTGCAAATCACAAGGAAAAGAAGAAGGGAAAAGTGATGGCCGCCACTTGGAGTGGAAGTAGTGATGACTCAAATGAAGAAGATGAGTCTTCGGATGATGAAGACATCATGGCTAACTTCCTAGCCTTTGCCTCCTCTCACAAGAGCAAAAGTGGTAGCGAAAAAGAGGAAGAGAGTCAAAGGGAAAGTGACTCTAGTGAAGATGACTCCGATGCTAACTCCTCTAATGGATATGTGGAGAAAGAAGTTGTTAACGGTGATTTTTGGTGGACACCGAGTCAACGATTTACCTTATGAATTGTTATGAATTATGAACTTGGATGATTGAAAATAAGAGAAATAAACTAGGAATCACAAGCGATTATGTGGTAAAACTCCAAGGGTTGGAGAAACATCCACGGTTTGGTGCCTAAACAACGAAGCCAAATCCACTATGAAGAAGAATTACAAGAATGCTGTATTACAATCTCTCTCTCTCTCTCTAGCTATTTCTCTCCTCTCCCCTCTTTTTGCGTAAAGAAGGGGTATTTATACATGTTTAATTAGGGTTTTGGTATGTGGTGCCCTAATTGTGTGTTATAATCCTTAACGGATTCGGACTCTCCTTCTTTTGTATATTTCCTGATCTGGTTGAATCCAAGTCTGATTCTGATTCCTCCTCCTTCATTCACGGAAAATATATTTGCTTCCTTATTTGAACTCTGCAGCCACTGTCGCTTATCATGGAGTTGCTTGTTGCTGATTGCACCCAAAGTTTGGAACATGGGCGCTGGTGACTATCTGTTTTCATTGATTCCCGACTACACCGTGTCCTTGCCCGAGTAAGGTTTATTGCCCGAGCAACTCGCCTTTGTTGGTGGTCGGGAAACTTCCACTTTTTCCGAGCAGGTTTTCATGGGGGAATTCTTGCTCCGTCAGCTGACTTTCTTTTGACCTTGCTTACGTGGCTTTATATTGTGATGACGTGTCTCCCATGGCTATTTTTACCTATAACAATACCCCCTTAAATATTTGTGCCGATCATGCTGAGTCAGCTCCACTCGGGTCAGATATTTAACCTCTCATCTGCAGCTAGTCTTCGTTTGTCTTTTTTTGCATTATTGTATCCTCGTTTGCTTCAAAGCTCTTAAATGACGTGTTTTAATTACGACCGCACGCATTCGATTTATCAATCATTTCAAAGATCTTTTGATGGTGGCGTTTCTGCTCACTGGCGGCTTAAGGCTTTCTTCGATCGCCACTTGTCCCTTTCTATTTGGCTGTGGTTCTGCGGTGGTGCGACGCATTTATGGGACATGACCTTTCTGCTCGCTCACGTGCGGATTACGTCATCGCCCACGCCCCTCTGTTTTCCCGCTCCTTTGTGTTTCTTCTAGGGTTTCGTGTTTTTCGAAATCAACGTGCTGCCTATATAAACTGGCAATGGTGGTGCTTCTCCTTTTTACTTCACTTTCCGCAATTTTTGTGCATTATTCTCTGAAGAATTTGCTCACATCCCCTGTTTATTGGGTTCTTCTGCTACAACCACCTCTTCGTCTGCTTCAACTGCATCTCCAGCTTTTTCTGGGTTCTGCTTCAAATACATCAAGGTTAGTTCTTATGGATTCTGCAACTAGGTATCGTCTTTACACTGTTGGCATGATTGCTATTGAGCAACATGATGCACACACTGCATCTGTAGTCCACAATTTATTGAAACCACCTCTCTTTGATCAACCGCATTTCATTGATGCTGACGTTTCTGCAATTTCCCGTGAAAATTTTGCTCCTTCAGAGGCTCCATTTCCTCCGGAAGTTCATTCTGTTTCCTCGGATTCATCACCTCCCGACTATCAGCCTGCAGATTGGTCGGATTATTCTTCTTCTACAGCAGACACTCGGCCTTGGAGACGACCAAGAAAAAAGATGAGTACTCGAAAAGTTTACAAAGATTCTTGCTCGCTGGAGAGCCGAGTTGGGACCCAGAGGGTTGTTATGGATGACGTCGAGGAAGAGCATAGGGCTGCTCGCATTCCTTTCTCTCCCGAGCGCATATGTGCTTATGACGTCGAGCCAAACGTGGTCGGCCCCGAGGAGGTAAGCAAGTATAGGCGGCGGTTCGATCTGGACGGCGACGTGATTTCGCTAGTCCCTACTGAAGGTCGGGCTGCCTGGAACCCTCCTCCTGGCCATGTGGCGATTTATGGGGCGATGCTTACCTGTGGTGTCACTCTTCCTCTCCAGCCCTTTATAACTTGGTTTTTGGCTGAGGCTCGGATTGCCCCAGCTCAGCTAACTCCGAATAGCTACCGGATTCTGATGTGCATGTGGCACATGTGGCACAGAATGAAGCGGCCACCTCCCACTCCTCGCGAAATCCGACATTTCTTCTCCTTGAGGCCGGTGGGGAAGTCGGGGATCTACTTCCTCCATTCGAACCAATCCGAGCTCTGGATCCCCAAGGACGTAGTGGTCAAGGGTACAATTGAGCCGACTACGGAAGAGAAAATGAAGGGGTTTGTTTGGGGCTTCCCCTCTTCAAACAAATTTTGGAAGAATAGTTGGTTTTTTGTGGGCAAACGATGGGGCCAATCGATCAGCTTCGATCTGGATGGCACTCGGCTGACCTGCAGGGTTCCTCGCTTCTTTTGCTCGCCCCAATGGAACCATATGACTCCAGCCTTTACCGACGAAGAGCTCAAAACCTTGGCTCGGGTTGCTGTCCGTCCATTGGAGAAGAGGGGAAAACCCTATTTATACGATGAGGCGAAGATGATTAAAGCCCGCCTCTTTCCCCAGATATCTGCGTGCCGCCGGCGTCGTAAGTCTACTTATCTATACATTTATCCTGTATTCTTGTTCCGAAATCTTTTAGCTGACTCGGGCCTCTTTTTTTTTTTTTTTTTAAGTGTTTGATGTAGACGTAGTCTGCGATGCTCAAGCCCGTCGGATGAAGGGCATCGTGGAGGCTAGCCGGAAGGAGGCCCTTCGGCAGCGAGATTCTGGAATAGCCCCTCCCGAGGACAACCCTGACGGGAGCCCTCACGAGGTTTTTCCTGATGCAGACGAGGAAGAGAGGGTGCCCGCATATGTGCCCGAGGAAACCCATGGTCGTGACACGATCCCGCGTTCGACTGAAACCATGGGCGACTCGGGACTCTTAGGAGTAAGTGGGACCGACGCTGATCAGGGTAACCAAAGGGGTCCTACTACTTCAAAGGGGAAAGAGAAGGTGGGGTACTCCTCCGAGTCTGAACGGGCTTGCTTCCGCGGCGGATCTCGTTCTCCCCGTTCTGCTGCACATGCGCCAAGTGATAATTCTCGAGGTGTTGAGGCAGCCGAGGGGCATTCGAGTGCAGCCGTTCCGGAGATCCCGACTTCTGCCGAGCTGGCCGCCGCTGTTCCAGAGACCCCTGCTCCTGCCGATCCCGCCCTTATCCCTGGAGGTAGCGGTATCGAGGTGGGGCAGGCGGGTAAGACTTCTGAAAATCAGGCGGTCGACTCGAGTTATCGTGGGCGACAGCCTGGGAAGAGGAAGGCTTCATTTTCCCCCGGCCGCCCAACGCCAAAAATCCCCCGAGTGGTCGCTTATGTGGACTCATCCTCGGATGGCGAAGGGGAGGGTGCCGTTCAAAAGGGTGCAGGTGCGGCTCCTTCACTGGATCAGGACCAGGATGATATTGAGGGCTTGACCGATTCTCCTCGGGTAGCCTCGACCGCTAAGACTCTTGAGACCAGTGCTAGTGGTTCGGGGTCCTTCCCCCAGACCGATGACCCTACCCCCGAGATCATGCTGAGGGCCATGGCTTCGGGTCAAGCTTATATTGGGGAGGACCATTGGAGTCAGTTCAGGGTAGGGACGGTGTCTGGCCGGCTTTGCAACTTTTTCAATAGCGCCTCTTATGTAAGTAACGCCTTGGTTACATTTTCGATTTTGCCCTTCTTGTTTTCGTACGTAAAGTAATTTCTTCTTCTCTTTTTTTTTTTACTTATTTGCTGCAGATGGTGGCCGAGATGTCCGAGGCTTGTCGGGCCGGTGAAGCTCAGGCGGACAAAATAAGGAGGCTAGAAGCCCAGCTGAAGGAGAGTGAGAACCGCTGTTCTCGGGCTGAGCAGGCTAATCGGGAGGGTGCTAAGTCGAGTCAGGTGCTTTTGGATCAATGCCTGGCTCGGTAGCTGGAGGCGGAGCAGAAAACTTCTTCCGCCGCTGATGAGGTCAAGGTTCTCCGGGATCAGTTGTCATCCACTCAGGATGCTTTGCTCCAGGATGAGCAGTCTGCTGAAGACGCCAAGTTTGCTCACGAGCGCCGAATCGAGGACTTGGAGCGTCAGGCCTTGTCAGTTAAGTCCCTATCAAAGGAAGCTAGGCTGGAGCTGGAACTACAAAGTGTTGACCGGTTCAAGAGGTCTCCAGCCTATGATGCTTTGCTTCTGCGCGAATTCCAGCGGGGGATGGTCTCGGCTGGTGAATTTTTCAAGCAGAAGAATAGGGCTACTGATCGGGCTAGGGCCAACTGGAGCCTGTCAATCAAGAAGCATGTGGATACCTCTCTGGAGTCTCTACGGGCCCAGATGAGGGAGTGGCGAGCATATTGCAGAAGTAAGGGTAAAGCGCCACATCCCATGCACCTCGAGGTTCCTTCCGCTGACTCCTTCTCCACGTTTTATGCCTGTGAAAAGGCAGGAATCGACAACGAGACGCCCGATTTGGGACCCGTTCCCGGGGTTGACTATGCCGACTGGATGGTCGACGAGGAGGAGGATGTCATTGTTTGGCCTTCGGACGACAGTTTGCTGAGCGAGTATGTGATGGAGCCTGATCCCGATGTTGGCGGAAGTAGCTCCCGACCCCCAGCACCTCCCTCTTAAATGTTTAGTCTTCATATCTGCTTTGTAACTATACTCGGATTTGTAACTACTTACATTTGTAATTATACATACAACTGTATTCTCTTTTTATATATACACACGGATTCTCAACCTCGTTTTCTATTGAATGTTTGAACGAGATTATCTAAATTCTCTTTTTACCTCGGCCGGGTGCTTCGTTTAGTCAGTAACTAATTCTAGCCGAGTGTTTTATGTAACTGGCTTTCCAATAATTTTAGACTCTGCCTCTCATTTAACTGGCCACTAGTCTATGCCGAGTGTCTCATATAACTGGAATTTAAACAGTTTGAACCGCGTATCTCATTTAACTGGTAGCTAGTTTTGGCCGAGTATCTTATGTAACTGGCCTTTACTGTTGGTTTAGCTTTGCCTCAACGTTACGCCGAGGCTCGCCACGGCCATACGTCAAGGTCCTTGCACAAGTTACCTAGGACGTCTCCTGGTTTTATCTGTGCAAGGTTTTGCCGAATCGTTGGGGCACATCGCACCGGCCAACACGGCTGCGCATCTCACTAGCCTTTCTAGCGGCGCTCCGAGCAGTTTTCCAATTTATTCTGGTGCCTCGGTTTTGCCTCTCTGCTAAGGGATACGTTCTTATCGTTTTTAGCTAGGCGGGCATGCTACTACAGCTTTTCCGCCCTTCGGGCACTACTCGTCCGCTCTTTCGTGGGTTTATGGCGCCCGAATTTTTTGGTGCTTAGTCTATGCCGAGTATCTCATGTAACTGGCCTTTAGACAGTTTGAACCGCGTGTCTTATTTAACTGGTAATTAGCTTTGACCGAGTATCTCATGCAACTGGGTTTCATTGAATAATCAACGCGAATTTCATTAGATAAGACATGATTATGAAGCCAAAAACTAAACTTGAAATAAATAAAGGCGGAAACTAAAAAATGAGCTAAAGCAGAATTATAAAAAGATGGTCAGATCCCTCAAGGATAGAAGATCTTTAAGTATTGTGTGTTGCATGGTCGGGGCACTAAACTACCCTCTGGTCGGGCTATCATGTACGCCCCATGTCCTACGGCTCCTTTGATGATGTACGGCCCTTCCCATTTGTCAGCAAGAGATCCCGAAGATTTATCTTTGGTGTTTGGGGATACTCTTCTTAGTACTAAGTCTCCGAGTTGGAATCTTCGTTCCCGAACATGGGAATTGTAGTACCTTGCAGCCCTTTGCTGGTACGCAGAATTTCTGACCTGTGCTGTATCTCTGATTTCCTCAAGTTCGTCTAAGTTCTGCTGTAACATACTCATGTTGTGTTCGGGACTGTATAACTGTACCCTTGGGGATGTAAAAGTTGTCTCTGCTGGGATGACAGCTTCTGTTCCAAATGCCAGCGCGAAAGGGGTCTCTCCAGTGGACGACCTCATCGTTGTTCGGTACGCCCACAATACCTCGGGCAGCTTGTCCGCCCAACCACCTTTCTTTGCTTCTAGTTTTGCTTTCAGCGTATGCTTGATCACTTTATTCACAGCCTCTGTCTGGCCATTGGTTTGAGGGTGAGCCGGTGACGCGTAGTAGTTCGCGATCTTGAATTCTTCA
This sequence comes from Acer campestre, assembly GCA_954870605.1. Taxonomy (NCBI): domain Eukaryota; kingdom Viridiplantae; phylum Streptophyta; class Magnoliopsida; order Sapindales; family Sapindaceae; genus Acer; species Acer campestre. The sequence goes on along the minus strand of OX940811.1, from coordinate 24,722,403 downwards.
CACATTTCTCTGAACTTTTTGTTGTCGAACTGGGTTCCATTGTCTGTTATGATGATGTTTGGGATTCCGAACCTATATATGATGTTCTTCTTGACAAAGCTGGTGGTGTTTGCCTCTGTAATATGCACAAGTGCTTCTGCTTCTGCCCATTTGGTGAAATAGTCCACCGCCACAATGGCGTGCTTTGCCCCTCCCTTTGTTCCTGTGGACATTGGCCCTATTAGGTCGAGTCCCCACATGGCGAAGGGCCACGGTGAAGTTAGACTTCTGAGTAACTCTGGGGGCTGTCGAATATCGTTTGCTATTCTCTGGCATGTCTCGCAGCTCTCGGAGAATCGCTGCGCCTCTACGAAAAGGGTCGGCCAGTAGAAACCTTGTCTGAGTACCTTGTGTGCTAGGCTTTTACCCCCAGTATGGTTCCCACACACTCCACTGTGGACACTTTTTAGGATTTTTTCAGTTTCTTCGCCGGTCACACATCTTTGCAGTACTTTTGAGAATTCTCTCCTGTATAATTCCCCCCTCAGGATTGTATACCGGGTTGACCTGTATCTGATGCGTTTCGCTTCCACTGCATCCTCCGGTAATATGTTTTCCTCTAAGTACTTCCTGAGTTTGTATGTCCAGTCGTTTGGGCTTGGCCGGATCTCTGCTACCATGATTTCCTCTGATTCTGCCGTACTCGGCCTAGTCAGATGTGCCACTGGTATTGCTTTGGATCTGATGCTCGTGATGGCTGAAGCTAACTTGGATAAAGCATCTGCTTTTTCGTTTTCTTCTCGAGGGATCTGAGAGATTTTGTACACTTTGAACTTTCTGAGTAGCCTTTTTGCCATGTCCAAATAAGCTATCATGTGCTCCTCCCTTGCTTGGTACTCGTCCAGCACTTGATTAACCACGACTTGTGAATCGCTGTAAATTTCCAGCTCATCTGCCCCTAATGCTATGCAGACCCTTAGGCCGGCCAACAAGGCCTCATACTCTGCTTGATTGTTGGTTGCTTTGAAATCGAACCTCATGGCACATTCCACGGCATCCCCCTCGGGGGTCGTTATGACTATTCCGGCCCCGCTGCCGTGTGTGTTCGATGATCCGTCCACATGCAATTTCCACTGAAGTTTTTCAATCCGTTCTCCCTCCATTGCCCTCCTTACCTCGGCATCGGGTTCGGTGAATTCTGCTATAAAGTCTGATACCGCCTGTCCTTTAACTGCTGCTTTAGGTGTGTATTTGATGTCGTATTCGCTCAGCTCCACGGCCCATTTGGTCAATCTTCCCGACACCTCCGGCTTTTGAAGGATTAGTTTTAGTGGACAGTCTGTGTATACTTCTATTGCATGCGCTTGGAAATATGGCCTCAGTTTCCTGGCCGATGTGACCAGTGCTAACACTACTTTTTCTGCTGGAGAATACCTGGTTTCTGCCGGTAACAGTGCCTTGCTTGTGTAGTACACTGGCTTTTGTACCCCCTCTTCCAACCGTATTAACACCGAACTTGTCGCCACCTCCGTGACCGACAAATACATGTATAATGTTTCTCCTACCACCGGTTTTGAGAGGATGGGTGCTCGCCCCAAATATTCCTTCAATTTCTGGAATGCTTCTTCACATTCTGCACTCCATTCGAGCCCTTTTCCCTTTTTTATTGCCCTGAAGAAGGGAACGCATTTGTCTGTTGACTTAGCAATGAACCGATTGAGCGACGCAAGACATCCCGTCAGCCTTTGTACGTCTTTCAACATCTTTGGTGAAGCCATTCCTTCTAGTGCTCTGATCTTCTCGGGATTCACCTCAATTCCTCTTTGGTGAACCTGAAAACCCAGAAACCTCCCCGAAGGTACTCCGAACACGCATTTACTGGGATTGAGCTTCATCTTATATTTCCTCAGAACATCGAAGGTTTCCTTCAAGTCCTCCGAGTGTTTTTCTGCCGTAGTGCTCTTGGTTAGCATGTCATCCACGTAGACTTCCATGTTTCTCCCAATCTGCCGAGCAAACATCCGGTTCACCAACCTTTGGTATGTCGCTCCAGCATTTTTCAATCCGAAAGGCATCACTTTGTAGCAATACAGCCCTTGATCCGTGGTGAAAGATGTTTTTTCTTCGTCTGCTTTATTCATCCGAATCTGGTTGTATCCCGAGTATGCATCCATGAAGCTTAGCAGTTCGTATCCTGCCGTTGCATCTACCAGCTGGTCAATTCTTGGTAATGGAAAACTATCTTTCGGGCAGGCCCTGTTCAAGTCAGTGAAATCTACACACATCCTCCATTGATTGTTCTTTTTCTTGACCAATACTACGTTGGCTACCCACTCCGGGTATTTGACCTCCCTTATTGATCCTGCGGAAAGTAACTTCTCCACCTCCTTCTTAATTGCCGCGCTTCTCTCTGGATTGAACAACCTTCTCTTTTGCACCACTGGTCGGGACTCTGGGTTGGTAGAAAGACAATGTGATATCACCTTTGGGTCTACTCCTAGCATATCCTCGTGACCCCAAGCAAAAACATCCTTGTAACCTCTTAGCAATGTGGTCAGTTGGGCTTTGACATGCCCACTTAAGCTTGCTCCTATCTTCACTGTCTTGCTCGGATCCGCCGGATTCAGGACTATTTGTTCGGTCAACTCATCCTTCCTGACTTCGAGTTCTTCTCTGGGATCCAATTCAAACTCTTTTGGCACTTCTGCCTGCTCTTCAGGTTCCTCCACTTTTTGTTGGGTTGTTACCTCGTACATTTGGTGTACTTCCCTGTCTTTGTATACTGACAAATTTGCTCTTCGGGCCATCTCTTGTGACCCCTTCACTACTCCTACTCCATACTCAGTCAGGAATTTCATCATGAGAGCATAAGTTGCCGTCACTGCTTTGGTTTTATTTAAAAACGGTCGGCCTAATAAAGCATTGTACGGCCAGTTTTCCGTATCCACCACCACAAAGTCGAGCAGCACAGTCTTTTGGCAGGGGGTCGTCCCAATCTTCACGGGCAATTTCACTGTTCCCAGTGACCTTACTTCGACTCCCCCGAATCCTCTAAGGGGTGTGGGAAACGGCTGTAGGTCTTTCCTGTCCAGCCTCAGCTGGTCATATACCTCCGCACTTAGAATGTCCGCTGAACTCCCATTGTCAATCAAGATTCGATGAACCTCTCGGTGACCGATCCGCGCTCCAATTACCAAGGCATCATTTGGCTTTACATCCACTCCATGTGAGTTAGCTTCTGTGAATATGATCGGGTCCCATCCCTCTTTGATTCTTTTCGGGTCGGGTTCAATGGAATTGACATCTAAGTCTCTCCGTGCCTCCATGGCCTCCCGAATTTCTTGGGTCCTTTCCCTGTTACTCCTGCCAGTTGCCGGCCCTCCAAAGATGGTGTTAATTGCTCCTTCATCCTCATCTTTCTTTGGACTGAATTTTCTTGCCCGCCCGTCCTGCCGGCTATCCTTTTGTCCATCCGTCTTGTCCACCTTCTTGAGGACGATGTCTTTCAGGTGTCCTTCCCTGATGAGGGTTTCAATATGGTCCCTTAATTGGAAACATTTGGATGTCTCGTGCCCGTTCTCCTTATGGAAACGGCAATACTTGGTGGTGTCCCTCCGGGCATATGTTGACTGCCTAGGAGGTTCTTTTGACATGTTCTTCTCCTCTAGGATTGCCAAGATTTCACCTTGGTCTTTTTTCAGTGGGGTGTAATTCGTATACCTGCCTTGGAACTTCTGTCGCGGCTGGTCGGTTTTCGGGTCGTATGCTCGCCGCCCATCCCGACCATCCCGTGCTTTGTTCTTCTGTTTGTCCATTTTGCCGTCGGGCGCCTTAGTTTGGTCTTTGGTTTTGGATCCTTCTGGGCGACCGCCATGCACGAAGTAACCCCCTGTGGCAATTTCTTCCTCTTCAGCCAGGGCGTACCCCCCTGCCATGTCCATCATATCAGCATAACTAGTTAATCGGGCTCTTCTGAGGTCAAATGACAATTGGCCATTCTGAAGGTTGTTGATGAACGCAGCAATTATTGCCTCGTCATTTGCACTCCCAATTTCGGACACTTCCTGACCAAATCTCCCCAGATACTTCTTTAGCGACTCATCCTTTCCCTGTCTGAGTTGGGATAAGTGAGCTACCGATTTTTTCCTATGCACATTCCCGAGGAACTGTCTTGAGAAAGCTTTACTCAACTCGCCAAAGCTGCTTATGCTTGCTGCTGGTAATCTACCAAACCACCGGGAGCCTAGATCTCCAAGGGTTTGAGGAAAATTCAAACATAGCAGTGCGTCGTTGTTGACATATTGTGCCATGGCGCTCCTATATCTTCGGACGTGTTCTTTTGGATCGGTATCTTTCTTAAATAGTTCCACGTGTGGCATCCTGAATCTCTCCGGGAAAGGTGTTCTTAGGATCCCACTAGTGAACGGGCTTTCGGATTCGTCATCCGACAACTCATTACGCCCATATCGCCTGACTAAAGCATCCATTTGTCGACGATTATTCTGTACCTCCCGGGTTAGGCTCTGTATGAGTATATCTCTATCTCCTTCTGGCTCCCCTATCGCATTAAAAGTTTGACTTATGGTCAATTTTTGACCCCTTTCCTCCGGATTCAACTCTCTGCGATCTCGGTTTAGGCCATGCAACCGTACTGTGCCCCTTTGGCGCTTGCGATGACGATTCTGCTCACTTCCTTCCGAGGATGAAGATCGGCCTCTCCGGTGACTGCGCCTCCTGGGGTGATCCCGATTTACGACTATTCGATCTTGACCGTAACCCATGTCAGGATCACTCCCCTCTCTATGCTCCCTTTCGGATAATATTTCTGGCACAGGATCTCGTCTCGCCTTTAAGGGTGCATCAGGCGTTGGTATCACCACTGCAGAACGCAGCCTCGCAGCCTGCTGGTTTGGGACGGGCAGACTGTGAGGAGATATCAAACCTCCCGTGGTGGAAAGGTCAACTCCTTGCTTTGCCGCGTCTAATATGAGTTGTTGCAGGGAAGCATGAAATCGTTGCGTGATTTCTTCATTAGTTGTGGGGAAACGTTGAATACCAGCTAAGGCGGCTGACTGGTCTGCCGTCATCAGGGTGGCATCCGCTGTATTGAGCGTGGTGTCATCCCCCAGCTCATTACTTGGCACGCCTTGACTGTACCTGGAATCGCTACCATCTCCTTCACCAGCCATTGCTATCACAAATTTCCGGGCTCCCCCTCCTTCTAGCGCCAATTGTTGACGGTGATTTTTGGTGGACACCGAGTCAACGATTTACCTTATGAATTGTTATGAATTATGAACTTGGATGATTGAAAATAAGAGAAATAAACTAGGAATCACAAGCGATTACGTGGTAAAACTCCAAGGGTTGGAGAAACATCCACGGTTTGTTGCCTAAACAACGAAGCCAAATCCACTATGAAGAAGAATTACAAGAATGCTGTATTACAATCTCTCTCTCTCTCTCTAGCTATTTCTCTCCTCTCCCCTCTTTTTGCGTAAAGAAGGGGTATTTATACATGTTTAATTAGGGTTTTGGTATGTGGTGCCCTAATTGTGTGTTATAATCCTTAACGGATTCGGACTCTCCTTCTTTTGTATATTTCCTGATCTGGTTGAATCCAAGTCTGATTCTGATTCCTCCTCCTTCATTCACGGAAAATATATTTGCTTCCTTATTTGAACTCTGCAGCCACTGTCGCTTATCATGGAGTTGCTTGTTGCTGATTGCACCCAAAGTTTGGAACATGGGCGCTGGTGACTATCTGTTTTCATTGATTCCCGACTACACCGTGTCCTTGCCCGAGTAAGGTTTATTGCCCGAGCAACTCGCCTTTGTTGGTGGTCGGGAAACTTCCACTTTTTCCGAGCAAGTTTTCATGGGGGAATTCTTGCTCCGTCAGCTGACTTTCTTTTGACCTTGCTTACGTGGCTTTATATTGTGATGACGTGTCTCCCATGGCTATTTTTACCTATAACAGAAGTGTTAGTTGAATATCCTAAGGAGTTTAGGAGCTTAGAGATGAAAACCACTAAGAAAATCAAGATGTTGAGAGAAGAAAATCTTGAGCTTTCATCTCACAATGACCACTTAAGTGAAGAAGTGGAAAGACTAAAGAAGAGAGAAGATAAGCTAAGAGAGGAGTTAGCTTTATCTAGGAGAAATGAAGAAGGTTTGAAGAGGGAGCTTGATGAAGCTAAGAAGTCACTTACTAGGATGGACTCTAGCACCAAAAAGTTAGATCACATGCTTGGTGTTGGAAAGAGTCCATGTGACAAGAGAGGTCTAGGGTTTGAAGATAGTCAAGAGACCTCCTCCTCTAAGAAGACCGTGTTTGTTAAGGGCTTGGGCAACATAGAAGCTTCACCGGTGCACACTCCTAGGAAGAAGATAGATCTAAGACAATGTTCTAAAAGTGCACACGTGAAGGTGGTGTCAAGAAGGCAACCTCAAGCCAACATTCCTCATCTTATGGCTCAAAAAGGGAAGAAGACAATCATGCAAGTCCAACATTGGAAGCAAGATAGACCGGTTCAACAAAGGAGATGGATTGAACCCACTCAACCACAAAGAAAAGGGAAGACTCCCATAAATGCTCAAGGCAATGGTATGATTTCTCATTTCATTCCAATTTGTCATTTTTGTGGTTTTAATGGTCACATTCGACCAAATTGCTTTCGTTATATAAAAATGTGTAGAACTCGAAGCATGATTGAAAAGAGAAAGAATAGAGCCAAGATGCATGTTCCTAGGAATAATAAGACTAATTTGCATGATCCTAGGTTTACTAGAGCCCATGTACCAAAGACAATTAAGAAAGAAAATGTTGTCTTAAGTGGATTAGAAAGAATGAAAATGTTTGCCATGTTGCACAAATTGCCTTAAAGGCAAATTCTTCTAATCTTTGGTATCTTGATAGTGGGTGCTCTAGGCACATGACGGGAAACAAGAGTTTCTTTGAGACTCTTGTTATGGAGGAAGGAGGAAATGTCACCTTTGGTGATGGATCCAAAAAGAAAGTCATAGGGAAAGGAACCATTTCCGTTCCCGGATTACCCTCCTTATCTAATGCTTTACTTGTTGATGGCTTGAAAGCCAATTTGATTAGCATTTCTCATCTTAGTGATGAAGGATATTCCGTCTTGTTTAGCAAAGATAATTGCTCTATCCTAAAGCCCAATGGACAAACCTTATTGAAAGGTATGAGATCTAGCGACAATTGCTATTGTCTTGAAGCTAGAATAGTCTCAAACAATGTGTCCAAGGATGAGCAAATTGAGTTGTGGCATGAAAGACTTGGCCACATGAACTTTCGGGATCTACGGACCCTTGGAAAGTTTGAATGTGTGCGTGGCCTCCCTAAGCTTGGGAAGAAAGCCAATGGTATTTATGGACCTTGTCAACAAGGAAAACAAACTAAAGGCATGCACAAAAAGGGCAAGTATCTCTCCACCAAGGAGCCCCTAGAGCTTCTCCACATGGATCTTATGGGTCCTATGCAAACCGAGAGCTTGGGTGGAAAGAGATACATTTTTGTTTGTGTAGATGATTTCTCTAGGTTCACATGGACATATTTTCTTAGAGAAAAATCCGAAACTTTTGATAAGTTTAAAATGCTTTGTACTAAACTTCAAAATGAAATGAATTCTAACATTAAAAGCATAAAACGGATAAGAAGTGATCATGGGAGGGAATTTGAGAATGCTTCATTTGAAACCTATTGTGATAGTATAGGTATCTCCCATGAGTTTTCGGCTCCTAGGACACCTCAACAAAATGGAGTTGTTGAGAGGAAAAATAGGGTCCTTCAAGAGATGGCCCGTGTGATGTTGCTTAGCAACAATGTGCCTAGGAATCTATGGGCCGAAGCCGTCAACACGGCTTGTTATATAGGAAATAGAGTTTTCCTAAGGCCCGGTACTAGGAATACCTCCTATGAGTTATGGAAAGGTAAAAGGCCAAATGTTAGCTACTTCCACACATTTGGGAGCAAATGCTACATTTTAAATGAGCGAGATCAACTTGGCAAATTTGATGCCAAGAGTGATGAGGGTATCTTTATTGGCTATGCCTTAAATAGTAGAGCCTATAGAGTTTTCAATAAGAAAACTCTAAGTGTCATGGAATCATCCAATGTCGTATTTGATGATGAAAGGCTCAAGTCTAGTAATCATGAGGAGGAGGTAATTTTGAGTAATGACTCTCCTTTGGAGAAGGTTGATGTGACTCCTAATGTGGGGACGTCCAATGTTGTTGATAATGACACACAACCTTTTGATAGAGTTCCTATCTTGGACTCTAATGAACCCGCTCCATGGGTTAGAAGACTCCATAACAAAGATGATGTTATTGGAGATGTGAATGAGGGTGTTAGGACTAGAAGGCAAATAGCTAATCTTATTAGCTTCACTTGCTACACCTCTCAAATAGAACCCAAAAGGATTGATGAAGCTTTAAATGATGAATTTTGGGTTCTTGCTATGCAAGAAGAGCTAAACCAATTCGAAAGGAATGAGGTTTGGACTCTAGTTCCTAGGCATAAGACCACAAATGTCATAGGCACAAGACTTGTTGCACAAGGGTACTCTCAAATTGAGGGTATCGATTTTGAGGAGACTTTTGCTCCCGTTTCCTGTTTAGAGTCCATTAGGCTTCTCTTGTCCATCTCTTGTGTGCACAAGTTCAAATTGCACCAAATGGACGTAAAGAGTGCCTTCCTCAGTGGCTTCTTGCAAGAGGAAGTGTTTGTTGAGCAACCCAAGGGGTTTGTGGATGCACACCACCCCAATCATGTTTATCGCCTCAAGAAGGCTTTTTATGGGTTGAAACAAGCACCGAGGGCTTGGTATGAGCGCCTCACTCAATTCCTTGTCAACAATGACTACACAAGAGGTAGTGTTGACAAGACACTATTCATCAAGAAAGACAATGATGAGCTTTTTATAGCTCAAATATATGTTAATGATATAGTGTTTGGCTCCACCAACAACACCAAAGTCCAACAATTTGTTGATGTCATGTCTCATGAATTTGAGATGAGTCTTGTTGGTGAGCTTAGTTACTTCCTAGGTTTGCAAATTAGGCAATTAAGTGATGGGATCTTCATAACCCAAGCCAAATATGCCAAAAACCTAGTGAAGAAGTTTGGTCTTGAAAAAGCCAAGCATTGTGACACACCCATGAGCACCACTTTGAAGCTAAGCAAAGATGCTAGTGGTAAAAGTGTAGAACAAACACTATATAGGGGTATGATAGGAAGCTTGCTTTATTTGACCGCAAGTAGGCCCGATATATCCTTTAGTGTGGGTGTGTGTGCAAGGTACCAATCCGATCCCAAGGAGTCCCATCTCTCTTCCGTCAAGAGAATCATTCGATATGTGAATGGGACTTCTAACTATGGGATTTGGTACTCGTTTGACACTAATGCTAGTCTTGTAGGCTTTAGTGATGCGGATTGGGCGGGAAATTGTGATGATAGGAAAAGCACATCGGGCGGTTGCTTTTTCCTTGGAAACAATCTTGTTTCTTGGTTTTGCAAGAAGCAAAACTCAATTTCCTTGTCCACGGCGGAGGCCGAATACATAGCCGCGGGGAGTGGATGCACACAACTCCTATGGATGAAGCAAATGCTAGTAGACTACGGATTCAACCAAGGTACACTCACTCTCTTTTGTGATAATATGAGTGCTATAAATATTTCCAAGAATCCGGTTCAACACTCTAGAACTAAGCATATTGACATCCGTCATCATTTCATTAGAGAACTAGTTGAAAACAAATGCATTGTACTTGAGCATGTAGGTACAAGTGATCAACTAGCCGACTTGTTTACAAAACCTCTAGATGTTACTCGATTTAAAACTCTTAGTAGATCTATAGGGATATGTCTTGTGGAGTGATGAGTTTTTTTGATTGACCCCATAAGGGGAACTCAAGCAAAGAGAGCTTTTTGTATACTAGATGCATGCAAAATATTTGAAAGATCTTGTGCTTCTCTTTTAATTGCTTGAAGTAAGCTTGGTTGGACATATGTATATATGCTTTTATATCAATAAGTGTGAACCATGCTTTGTTTTCAATCCATGTCATATTTTTGTTCAAACATGCATTTTTGGACTAGGAAATTTTCATAGGAAGTATGATTTGAATGACCTATAGTTATTTCCATGACATGATGATTCTTAATTGACATGCTAATGAACTTGAAAAACATGAAATTCAAATGCTTTGCTAAATTGGAAAAGCATGAATTGATGATTGCATATTCTTAAATGCAAAACAATGTGTGAAAAAGCTAGTGAGACTAAAATTGATAAAGGATCATGTATCCATTCAAAGGATGTTTCAATCCTAATGTCTCTCTTTCTTTATTTGTTGAACATGGTTACTATCATACAGGTTTCATACCCGGAAAAATCAAATAGGGTGCAAAGTCGCTCATGCCATGTTTCGCTCATAAAGTTGGATATAGTTGTTGTTAAAAATGAAAAATCAATAAATTCTCTATATCTTTGCTTTTCTCATGACAAATGGTAAAATTGGTTTGAATTCTATTTGAAACCTTTGTCATTTGCTTTGCCAAATACCATTGTATTTTGGACTTGAATGCAACATGTCTTGTTTGCAAAGCATTTTTATTTCACACATTTTCATAAAATAAATCTCCTTGATTCTCTCCAATTAAATGAGTGCATAAAGTGGCTTATTTGACTATGCATTATCTCGTATACTACTATCTCTCTTTGCTATGAGTGACCCGGTTGGGGACTACTCCTTTGCCTATATCATGACAAAAAGGGGGAGTAGGATGTGATTAAGGGGAGTTGCAAATTGTAGTAGTTAATGTGCATTTGGGGAGTTTTCATATTGAGGGGGAGTAACCCTTTGAGGGGGAGCATTGCATACTCATGCATTGCATGATATTGTGGTTAAAAGATATATATGCAAATGCTTGTTTTTCTTTCACTTGATCATCTCACATACACTTGCTTTGGAAGTGTAATCTTATTGTTTTGAAGGTTTGGTAATTCTACAAGAGATTGAAGACTTGAAGTTTTTATTTTCTTATCTCTTTGTGCTTTGTAATGTAGAATTTCCCGTAGTTTCAATTATCTTGTGAGGATCAATGTGAGTGGTGGTTTTGTCACGAAATAGCCAAAGGGGCAGATTGTAAGGATTCCCATAATTGATTGGCTTATTTCGTGAACAAACCACAAGTTGGGGGTTGAATTGTAAGGGTAGATTAGGTGATGGAAGACCAACGTCAAAGGCCCTAGTCAAGACCTCAAGGTGACAAGCACGCAAAGGTATATTTCTTGTGCTTAGTTTTCTTTGAAGAGATCTAGAAGCACACACACACTTAGCATACTTGCATTTGTGTGCTTACTCTTCACTTGTCACATTACACACTTGCACTTTGTTTGATTATATCTTGTTGTATGTTTGTTTGTGTCTTGTAATTCGTTTCCCGAATATGTTCGGAAACGTCCGCGCTTGCTCAATTTTGTGCTTGGTTTTGCACGAAGACCGCTCTAGGTGATAGCCTTGGCTTTCTCCTTGGATTCACCACTTTTGGTGAATCGGCGGTTTAATCGGCGGCCCTGGCCGCCGAATGAAACCGCCGTTTTGGACCAGAGGTCTCTGGTCTGATTTTGCGGTTAGATCGGCGGTCTGGCCGCCGATTTGAAACCGCCGTTTCACACCTGATGCATTTATTATTCTAGGGTTGCGTTCTGTGGTTTACTCGGCGGTTTCGAAACCGCCGAATGAAACCACCGTTTTCTCCCCTGTTCTCGGGATGAATTTCGCGGTTATTATCGGCGGCCTGGCCGCCGAATGAAACCGCCGAATTAGATATTTTAGGTCGGTTTCTTTCTCGGGCTCAATTCTGCGGTCAGATTCTGCGGCCCCGACCGCAGAATGAAACCGTCGTTTGAGCGTTTCAGGGGCAATATTGTCTTTTCACATGCCCTGTTTCTTGATGACTATATATCATACTTTCTCATTTCTCTAACTTAGTTCTCTGATTCTAAAGAACCCTAAAGTGAAAAAGGAGAGACTTGAGAGAAAAGAAATCAAGAACTCATTTTTATACACACAAAACCATTCTCATATGCATCAAAAGATCATCTAGCATTTTCTAGCATAGTTAGGATGCTTGCTTGCATGGGTTTTGTTCAACACACTTGCTTTGGTATGTTCTTCACTAATCTCATCTAAGCTTAGTGTTTTATTTATCAAAGAAACCTCTTATATTATTTGTATGCTCTTAGAATATATTCTAGATACAAAATAGAGATTGTTGTGTTGACATGTTTGAGTGATGTATTTTGATAGCAACATCTAGGTTATTTTTATCTATGAGTTGCTAAGCTTTATGACATGTCATTTAGCTATTGACATCTAGGATTGCATTTATTGTTATCTATTCATCCTAGATAAGCATCTAAGGTTACCTAGCTTTAGTTGCTCATTGAATATCATTTTTTATTCACATAGGTTGTAATCTCTTCATTGAGAAGTAAGTCTTGCATGTAGCTTCCGGGATTAGGTTGCTTAGATTGCAAGCAATTGGACTAGGTCCACTTATACCGGGATTAGGTAGGTGTGTTGATTATTGATCGGGATTAGGTTGTAATCATTACACATTTAGTGGATTCGAGGTTCGAGTGTGGCACACTATACAGCCCGTGGTTTTTCCCATGAGGGTTTCCACATAAATATCAAGTGTCTTTTATAATTCCGCACCATATTACACTTGTTATATTTGTTGACTAGATTGGGGCATTTTCGTAATTTGACTAAACGCGAAAATTGGGTAAATTTGGTAAAATCTATTCACCCCCCCCCCCCCCCCCCCCCCTCTAGATTAATATTAGAACACACCGTGTTATTTGTTTCAATTTTCAATTTTAGCCTTGCAATTTTACTAACAAAAACTCTTGGGAGGATATCAATAAAATTACATTGAGTGTGTTACCAAGATATCGACCCTCAATTTTCTCTCACGAAAATCTCTCCTTGGGGAGTAGATCTCGTTTGAGTCCATTGTCTAGTCTATCCTTGTAAGGAAGTATATTGCTAAATTCCATTCATGGACGCCCCTTGGGGGGATTACCAATAAATAATTAAGCTCAACTAACCTTGGAGGCCATAGGTGTTACAAAAACACCTTCTCCCACTCAATTATTTAAGGCGTGTGATTAAATCCCATAGAATGATTTACCAAGTTATCTAGATGCCAATTTAGATACCTAAATCATTCAATGCATGTTCATTCCAAAAGAGATATATGAGTGGCACTCCTATTCTATATGTCATGTTATCATACAATAACAAATATTGTAATATTTAAGCAAAAATTAAATAGCAACAATTTTGGCCCATCCTAGAAAAACAAGTAAATTACAATAATTAGGAATACAAGATCTTCAAGTGGCCCATCAACCATACGCTCATCCTTCGGCCTCCTCCCTTGGGCTTGCACAGCCCACAACCCCACAAAAAGGGGCTGCCATGCGCAGCCCATAAGGCAACACAAGGCTGCTGTGCGCAGCCCACCATGTAATGGGCTTGCCATGCGCAGCCCAATTCACTCCTAGGGTGCGCACGGTGCTCGTTCTTGGTTCCGGTTGCTTCACGTCTTCGATTCTTCGATGTAGAACGTATTACAACTTTATTTAAACAATAAAATACTGCATAAATTTTTTATTTTTTTTAATTACTGCAGTACTTTTTTACAAAAAAAAAAAAAAATACTGCACAAAAATAATAAAAAAACTGCAGTAAAATACTGCACTTAAATAAACAAAAGAAATAAAACCTAGCAACTACCAAGAAGGAATTATGGCGATGATAGACCACCCTTCTTGTTACAATTTCAAAACAATAATTACATTGAAAATCTATGACCAAAATCGAGCAATAACAATCCACATAAAACATATATAAATCTATACATCCACATGTAATTATATATGCGAATACCTAGAGTGCCATCTCTTTCTAAACATGCATAATCACAATAAAAAGAAATAGATTCACGTATATATACGTTAATTAATTAAAAGGGTTCAACCTGGCTCTGATACCAATTGTAGGGAAAAATATCGTAGTACACGCAGCGGAAGCGAGACTAAAAAAAAATATTGATTTAGTAGCTTTTAAAATTTTTCCTTTTATGAACCTTAACCCTTTTAATTAATTAAACATACATATAATCAACAAAAGAAGAATACCTTTTGTCGCGTGATCCGATTGACTTACGTCGATGGTAATCCGTAAGATCTTCAATCCTAGCACGAACGTGAATCACCTAGGAGCGTGGTCTCCCTTTTTCTTTGAATTGCAAACCTGAGAATGGACAAACAAACTTTTCTGGTTTCTGTTAGTCATAAAACAATCAAAAGAAGACTAAGATTATTCCGGTCACTTTTGAGTTCTCAATCTAATGATCGAAACTCGCGTGAACCTCAATCGATGTTGTAAACACAAGCTTATTGATGAACAAGCAATCAGTGTACCATCAAAAGAATAATCTATTCACTCTTTTTTGTTTTTAGTAGAATAATATTCCTTTCTATGAGTTGAGAAGAAGAAGAAGAAGAATAATTGTTTCAAGCACAACAACACCCAAAATAACAAGCTGGCCGAAAATCTCTTCTCTTTTCTATTTAGGGTGGCCGAATTCTCTTCTCTAAAAACACTAGGGTTGCCGCAATTTTCACTCCTAAAATATAGGAGTTTTAGTTGCACCCTAATTCCCTTCTAGTTTTAAGAGTTCAAACCCTAATCCAACTCATAGATATTTTTATTCTCTTATTTTTGACTAAATTAAAAAGACTTCTTATTTGATTAAATAAATAAAATTAATTATTTATTTTCTTGTCAAACAAGTCTTTTAATTTAAGTATACTACTACCAATAGTATACCTTTAGGAATCATATTTACTAATCAGAAAAGATTTGTTTCTTAATTAAACAATTAATTAATAAATTAATTAATTCTCATTTAATTAAAACAATGAAACAAAATAATATATTAGGTTTAATATACACCTAGCCGCCCCACTTATAAATATTGGGCCATATATTATTTTCTTATTTCATTTAAACCATTGGACTTTAAATAAAAAGCCCACATGTGAACCAGACCCATTCTTACTAAAAGAAACAAGCCCACATGCCTTTCATTAATATATTAATATAATTGTGCAGCCCATTAAATAAATAATGTGCAAATTATATTCTTAATATATTAAATGCAATTCTAAATGGACCCATAAATTGGTCCGGTAGAATATATCAAGTGATCCATGCAAGTCCGTGTGGATTGGGGATCTTGGCGGGCTATCTAAATTTAAGCTTCAATAGACATAACCTAATCACAATCAACAAATGATTCACTTAGGTCTGATCCATTAATTTTAACTCATTCCACTAAAAAGATAAAATTGAACTCTTAAATAAAGACAGAAAAGGAAGAAGTTCCTCATTCATACCCTAGACAATCATGTTGGGGATAGTGTATCCTCGTGATTAATATCAGTAATCGCCAAGAGTTCATAGACCGCCTATAACTCTCCAAGTTACCATATTTACTCATATGACCACGTTTTGAACTTGGATATTTTGACTTGTCCAGAAGCCATGTTTTCAATAGACACTATCGAAAACTCAACGTTGAGATTTAATATCCAATTACCTCAAAACATCCATATGATGATATTATACTCTCATTTAATAAATGGAGCCACGATGTCCATATCTATAAATGAAGTCCTCTATCGATTAACAAATGAATATCACCAAACTATCGAGGATAGACTATGTGATATAATAGTACTCATTGATAACTCAAATGATATCACTTGCAACCATAAGTCCATCATTTATCTCAGGATTAAGATAGACTCTCTGATTGTCCTGATAATGAAATGACTTTTATCTACTGACGGTTATAGATAAAGTATTTCATTGTGATCCTGTTCAATGCACCCAGTGCACTAGATTCTTTTGCTCGAAGACACTCCGATGATTTTAGACTCATCATATCTCATTTGATCCCATTCAAATGCTAACAAAAGAATTCTACAACTTTAACAAGATAACGGTGCCCAACCTTTAACTTAAGTTGTGAACAATATTCAAGACTAACTTAAGAATTGTGTCTACCACATACATATCCAGATGTACGAACAATTCTTCTTTTCTCATAGTCTTTAGACCTTATGATTATCTACTTTGACAATTATAATATTAAACTATAAATACTATAAGATTTGTTTAAACCATAAATCACTTTATTAATATGAAAAAGATTGTTAATTACAATATTACACTCTTGCTATTGAGCATAATCCTAACAGAAAGAACGCTTGATTTGTAAGCAAAAGATCTCATGAAAATAATCAAACATTAAGAACAAGATAGAGCACATGTGTACCTTACTCTCGAGCTAGCATCCCCAAAAGATCAATTAGGTCTTTTCTTTGGTTGTAACGGGGCCATTGGGTGAAGGTTAAGAAAAAAAGGAAAATTGGAATTCAAAAACCTAGGATCATACCATGAGAGTCTTCCATTACCTTTCCGGCTTCACACAAGTCTCTTGGTCTCCTTTACAAGTGGGATGATGCCACTTGTTGTCGTTCAATTCTTCAAAATTCACCTTTCTCTCTTTGTCAAACTCTTTTTGAGTAGAGACAAGCTTTGCTATTTAAATTGACTTTATTGCACCCATTAACATTCTATTCTCTTTTTTCTTTTTTCTTCTTCTTTTTTTTTTTTTTTATCAATACAACAATTTTTCAATAAATTTCTTCTTGACACCACTTTGGTGTTTGTCTTCTTGCTTTTTTTTTTCTTGGTACATGCACATCACAAGTCACCCATTTCGAACTCCCTTCAGTCATCTTCATCACTTCCTTTATATGATCCCAAGCTATAAGGTATGGCTAAATTATGGTTTATTAGGGTTATGTTAATGTGGGTGATGAAAGAAAAAGGCTCAATGTGTTTGGCTTCAAACATGGCTATGGAGCACACACATAAGGTAGGAAATATTTAAGGCATTTTAAGTGAGTTCAAGCACACATTGCCTATATCACTTCTAATGGTTCAACCAAATCAAGAGCAAAGTCCACATGTGATATCTTTTTTATGAGAATTATTCTTTAATGCTCAATGTACAACCTATAGAGATCAAATCTAATGCTAAGAACCTACTGAGTGTTTAAAGAGTAGAAACAACAGGACCCTCATAGTATGTCTTTTATGTCCGCTTTTTGGTTTAGTGAACTCACAAGGGTAGTCTCCACTATTAATCATGACAATCCAACTAAGCTTCCTATCCACTATCATATCAAGAGCATGTCATAAGTTTTAAAAAATGCAATGCACTACTCTAAGTGGCAAGAAGTTGGTTTAAACTCAGTGAATAAAGCATATATTACGGCTCTTAAAGCACACAAAAGAAGTATCTCAACATGGAGGACAAAAGTTCAAAAACTGATGACTTTCGAAATTGACCTATGTCTGTTCGTTAATACATATCTCTCAAATAAATCAACAAAAGTTAACTAAATTTTATCACAAGATAATAGACATGAAAACTCACACTTTTCATTTAGAAAGAATTTCAAAATTCGCACTGGAAAAGTGATAAAACTGACGACGAAAACAGTGCACGCACCGTTTCGCAATAACAGGGCATTGCCCATGACCTTTGGTTGAAGAAACAATCATAACTTTTAAAGCGCCACCCAAAAATTTACATTCTTTATACCATTGGATTCGTATCGAACAATTGAAGAACCTAACGTGGACATAAAAATTTATTTCCTCACCAATCAATACAATTTTCACAAAACGTTTGCCTCAAAAATTCTCAAAACAGGGCACTTTTTTCGCAGATTTGACAAAGAATAGACAAACACGAATTCACACCCCCAAACCTAATCTAAACATTGTCCTCAATATTTGTATGACATTAAAAGCATGGACAACGAACAAAGAAAAAGTATTGAAGGCAAGAACTCGAAACACAAAACAAAAGAAAGAAAACTAAAAACTAAGGCAAAAATTAAAAAGAAATTACCTAAGTGGGTTGCCTCCCACCAAGCGCTTAATTTAACGTCTTGGCAAGATGGGTGTAAGGACGACTCATCAACCAAACTCCAATGTTTTGAATTTTCGCCTATATGTGATTAGGTCTTGGAAGAAATTTTCACATGCCGACATGTTCCTACAGACAATAAGCAAAGGCAAGTAAAAGTTCACTATAAAGTGTGGTGAAATAAGTTCAGAAAACCACTTATTCCACTTGCTTTTGTATAGGCGGCTTGGAAAAGTAATAGGAGGGACATAAGGCTTGAGTTCCTTGTATAGGAGTGGTGCCTTGAAAGGGACATCTTCCGCTTCCTTTGCTTTTTCTTCCGTCTCCTCCTTTTCTTCATTTTCACCTGCAACACCAGAAAAATCATTAGAAAGTTCATTAGACAACTCCTTATTACTTTGATGCAACTCTTGAGTTATTTGATGGATGGTTTGAGTGAAATTTTTCAAAGCCTCTTCAAGTGGTTGGAAGGGCGAGCTTGGCTGCTTAAAGTTATTGACTTCTTTGCTTCTCCATGAGAAATTTGCTGCAGTGAAAGAATCCATCCCATAGTGCTCTTGTAGATATTTTGAATAATTTGCTTCTGCGGTACAACTATCTATTGTAGGGAAAAATACCGTAGTACCCGCAGCGGAAGCGAGACTAAAAAAATAGTGTTGGGTAGCTTTTAAAATTTTTCCAATTATGAACCTTAAACCCTTTTGATTAATTAAATATATATAACAAAGTAATAAAATTTAATACCTCTTGTCGCGTGATCCGATTGACTTGCGTCGATGGTAATCCGCAAGATCTTCAATCCTAGCACGAACGTGGATCACCTAGGAGCGTGGTCTCCCTTCTCTTTGAATTGCAAACCTGTGATGGGATTAAACAAACTTTTCTTTCTTGATCGTTAGTCACAAAAACAATCAAAAGAAATCTAAGATTATTCCGGTCACTTTTGAGTTCTCAATCTAATGATCGAAACTCGCGTGAACCTTAATCGATGTTGTATACACAAGCTTATCAATGATCAAGCAAGTAGTACACCATCAAAGAATAATCTATGTTCCTTTTTCTTTTGTTTTTTAGTTGAATAAAATCTCTATCTATGAGTTAAGAAGAAGAAGAAAAATAATTTTCTGCACTAAGCCTTAGGGCTGGCCGAAAATAATATATGTGCATATATATATGGCCCAAATTTTTCTCCTTTCTTTTTTAGCTTTAGGGTTGGCCGAATTCTCTTCCTTGATGCATTAGGGTTGCCGCAATTTCCAAAACAAGTTAACTAGTTTGAATTGCACCCTAATTCCTATTTAGAAAAGATTTCCCAAACCTAATCAAACTCATAAATCTTTTATTCTCATATTTGACTAAAATAAAAAGACTTCCTGTTTGAATAAATAAAACTAATTATTTATTTCCTTGTCAAACAAGTCTTTCTATTTAATTATACTACTACCAATAGTATACCTTTAGGAAATATATTTCCTAATGAGAAAAGATTTGTATCTTAATTAAATAATTAATTAATGAATTAATTAATTCTTATTTAATTAAATAATGAAAACAAAATAATATTTTAGGTTATTATTTAACCTTGCCGCCCCATATTAGTAATGGGCCAAATATTATTTTTCCTATTTCATTTAATCCATAGGACTTTAATTAAAAAGCCCACATGTGAACTAGACCCAATCTTACTAAAAGAAACAAGCCCACATGTCATCCATTAATATATAAATATAATTGTGCAGCCCATTACATAAATAATGTGCAAATTATATTCTTAATATATTAAATTGCAATTCTAGATGGACCCTAAATTGGTCCGGTAGAATATATCAAGTGATCCATGCAAGTCCGTGTGGATTGGGGATCTTGGCGGGCTATCTAAATTTAAGCTCCAATAGACATAACCTAATCACAATCAACTAATGATTCACTTAGGTCCGATCCATTAATTTTAGCTCATTCCACTAAAGAGCTAAAATTGAACTCTTAAATAAAGACAGAAAAGGAAGATGCTTCCTTATTCATACCCTAGACAATCATATTGGAGATAGTGTATCCTCGTGATTAATATCAGTAATCGCCAAGAGTTCATAGACCGCCTATAACTCTCCAAGTTACCATATTTACTCATATGACCACATTTTGAACTTGGATATTTTGACTTGTCCAGAAGCCATGTTTTCAATAGACACTATTGAAAACTCAACGTTGAGATTTAATATCCAATTACCTCAAAACATCCATATGATGATATTATACTCTCATTTAATAAATGGAGCCACGATGTCCATATCTATAAATGAAGTCCTCTATCGATTAACAAATGAATATCACCAAACTATCGAGGATAGACTATGCGATATAATCGTACTCATTGATAGCTCAAATGATATCACCTGCAACCATAAGTCCATCATTTATCTCAGGATTAAGATAGACTCTCCGATTGTCCTGATAATGAAATTACTTTTATCTACTGATGGTTATAGATAAAGTATTTCATTGTGATCCTGTTCAATGCACCCAGTGCACTAGATCCTTTTGCTCGAAGACACTCCGATGATTTTAGACTCATCATATCTCATTTGATCTCACTCAAATGCTAGCAAAAGAATTCTACAACTTTAACAAGATAAAGGTGCCCAACCTTTAACTTAAGTTGTGAACGATATTCAAGACTAACTAAAGAATTGTGTCTACCACATACATATCCAGATGTATGAACAATTCTTCTTTTCTCATAGTCTTTAGACCTTATGATTATTTACTTTAACAATTATTAAACTATAAATGCTATAAGATTTGTTTAAACCAGAAATCACTTTATTAATATGAATAAGATTGTTAATTACACTATTACACTCTTGCTATTGAGCATAATCCTAACATCTATCTCATGACCCAATGCAGCACAGAACTCGCAAACCACAAGGCTTTCTTGTTTTTTTCCTGAAATTATTGCAGACAATCTCTTAATTTGAAACTGTAGAACATCCGATTGCATAACAAATTCTTGAATATCTTCTTCTTCCTCATCATATGTGTGTTGCTCGTAGAAATACATTGTTCCTGAAAAGAAAAAAAAAAGAAAAAGAAAAAGAAAAATTAAACTAAAACTATTAACTAAAACTAAAACTAGAAATAACCAATAAATTCAACTAATCCTCGGCAGCGGCGCCAAAAAACTTGATGTATAAAATCGTGTTATAAAAACTTAACTCGCAAGTGCACGAATCGTGAGATAAGTACATCAACAAGTAGGGATCGTTCCCACGAGGAAAAGTGATTTATCGACTGAAACTAATTCTAATTAAAGTTAAGCAAGTAACAATAACCAAGAGATTTGAGATTGATTGATTGATTGGAGATTAAAACTATATTAAACTAAGAAAGCAGTTAACAAGAATATATGAATGTGATCAATAGGTGAGAGGACTAGGTCATCAATGTTCCCCAACTACGTTTACTTAATGCTTCGAATTGACTTTTACAAAGAATGTTAATCACGTTAAGGGTTCGTTCTTAAATTATGTATAATTAGTGCTATATGGTCCTGGAATAAGTCAAGTATTCTCCACTACAATCTACCTCAAAACCTGCGTATAAACTATGACAGAAAATACATCAACCATACACCAAGCGTTCTCAATTAAGTCTACCCCAAAATCTGGGAATAAACTTTAACCAAAAACCCACAAAGCACAAACCAAGTATTCTCAATCACAATCTACCTCAAAACCTGCATATAAATTATGACTGAGAACCCATTAAGCACAAGAACAAGAGAACCAGAATTTATGTGCAATATCCTTCTACGATAAATTCTATCCATTCAATTAAATATTGGCTGAGAATGGTGAAACCCACTCGCATCTCAACCTTTAACATATCAAACCCTAAATTCAAGCCTAGCATAAACCATGCATCAACAAGAATAAATAATCATAAATTGAATGAATCGAAACTTGAATTAAGAAAATATAGTCAATTCTAACAAAGAGCATTCATAGAGGTTCACATTGATTCCCTAGTATGGAGTTAGTTACACATAGATGAAATAAAAAGACAAGAGATAGAAAAGATAAAACTCATTGAGGCCTTCAATGAATTCTTCAAATCTTCAATGATGAGTCTTCTTCGTCTTGCAAACCCCCGATGTGTAAAGATGGATGATGGTGATAGGGGACGGCCCCTTTGGTGGCTTGGGACCTCCCTTGGCTGGATCTCCCAAAATTAGGGTTCAAAGGGGCTTAAATAGATGTAAATGCTGAGCCAAGTCCTTAAACAACAAGGAAATCACTTCCCCTTTAGAACTCTACCTTTTAGGGATTCTATTTCTTTCCTAATCCCTCCAAATTGATTACTTATTGAAGGAGGATAAGGATTAGATGTCTAATTGCTTTCCAAGACTCTCACACATGTCTAAGAAGGTAATATTTCTTGTTCCGACAACTTGCGAAACAAATCCCGAAAGTATTTGCGGATTTAATAACTGACTGATCTGACCTTCGAGCGCTAAAACGAGCATAACTTCTTGTAGAAAATTCGGATTGACAAGCCATAATTTGGGCTAGAAACTAGACTTCCGGGACTTCAATTCCATAGGTGGCAGGACACACAATTCAATCAGAGCTGAGAGTTATGGGGCCCTCAATATGGATCATCTGCACTGTCAGGGGCTATCGCTGGGTAGGTAAGTTGCCTACCCCGCGAAAAATATAAGGCGACACTTCTGGAGTTGACCGCTTGATGTACAGCTAGGTAGGTAAGTTGCCTACCCCGCGGTAATTGGCAAAATTGTCCTTTTTAACATCCTTTGACACCATTTCTTCCATAATCAGATTCAACACCACTTTTATGGAATGTGACCCACACATGCTCAACAAACACATTAAACAACCTAATTCACTCGAGAACAAAGCATAAGTAATAGGAAATAGGGGTCTAAAACATGTATAGAAATAGACCGATCAAAGAGCCCCAAATGGACCAAATCACCCTTAGCGAGTAATTCACGATGGTCCCTGGATTCCCATGATTTCTGTGCAATTCGGACCACATTTCTGGCTTGCTCCTTAGTTAGCCAAGAAGGAGTCTTGTTCCAAGTCTTTGGACTACAAAAATGTCTCAGGACACTGTTCCTACTCAAGTTTTAACGAGGATTAGCTACCACAGTTTCGTCCCAATCACCTCTAACAAAGAACCAACTGTTCTTCCAATATTTATTTGAAAATGGGAACCCCCAAATAAATCCCTTGTGATCCTTAGAAGACGGAGGGGGAACCCTTCCTTGACCCTACATGCTCATTAAAAGCATTAGAAACATGGTTTTACCCGAGAAACAAATACAAAAAGATACAAAAATAGGGTTACATAAGGTGTAGAAGTGAAGCAATCAGCTATTCACCATAATAACGACATTTATGGCCAGAAGACAAAAGTAAATGTAGAATTAAATATGCTTCACCAAGCAAGTTTCTTTTCAAAGCAAAGGCAAAATGCTCGGTTCATATATTTAAGAGGAGGGGAGTGGTATTTTTATTGGTAAAATTCAGATGGATGGCATGTCAGCATAAGTATCGAGAAATGCGACTAATTAAGCGCGCCACATCAGCAAAAGTCAAAACTATGAAGATAGCCAACCTTAATTAACTAGTGCACGATCTTAACACTTGGTCAGGACTGTCCAAGCGATCGAGCTAAGATAACACGGTCTAAGTAACCAGATCGATCGCATTAAGATAGTTTGATCGGGATAACTAGGTTGGTCGGGAGTAAATAGTCGATCGAGGGGACAATGCCTGGTCGGGTTAAAGAAATGGCTAGAGAGGCGACACGTGGATGATGTCGCATTTAATACATCCACGACTCAAATACGCAAAGAAAGACCCTTATGCAAATAAGGCACCTAGAAGAACATTCCTGTAAGAAAACAACCTTCCTTATAAAAAAACAAAGTTTAAATCCAACAAGGACTCGTTTTAATACACAATAAGCGGAATAGGAAAGAAGATCAAGACGACTTTGACAAGTTAGAGTCAAATTAAACCTCGTCATCTGTCATCACTTGTATAGTAAAAAATTAAGGTTTCTATGTATAAATAAAACCTCGGAATACTAAAAGAGGGTTACGATTAAATTAGCTGCAAGTATACGAGAGAGATTTAGTGTGTAACTCAAATAGATTCATAGTGCAATTGTTCTCGTCGTTTCCGGCAACTGTGGTTTTTTCCCTCTTTGGGTTTTTCACATAAAATCGTGTGTTTGCATGTGTTGTATGTATATATTCGGCCAAAGGACACGTCAGCAAAATGTGCAGGAAAGGCGGATCAAAGAATAAACCACATCACTCATGGACCAGTAAACGAAGGGAAATCAGTCAAAAGGCGTGCCAGCTGGTGCGCTCACCAGTTCAAAGTAGAAGTGCGCTCGCCACAGTTGGCCGACCAACAAGGAAGCAAGTTGTGTTCGCCAACTTAAAGCGATCGCCAAGAATTATGCAGTCAGGAAAGTAACCTTATTCCAGTATACTTCCTACAGCAAGAATTCGACCAGATACAGGGCACGAAGATCAAATCTTATTCCAGATAGGATACAAACCGTTGTTAACAAAGAAGAGATCAAACAGGAAACAAACCCTAAAACCACTTACAAACTCTAGATTCCTTGTATGAGTTAAAGTAGGAACTCCCTATTAATACGGCACAAATACAGGGAACCCTAAGAGGAAACCCATATAAATAGACCCATATATCCTATGAAAAGGGGTTCGAGATCATAGAGAGAATAAGGCAATTGTATGAGAGATCTGAGTGTGTAAACTGCGAATAACTCATAGTATTATTCTCCTGCCCTCAAGGGGCGCTGTGGTTTTTTCCCATTCAAGGGTTTTCCACGTAAAATTTGTCTTGCATGCATTGATTTATTTCTTTATTTATTCGTTTTGATTAAGATATTATTGTTGACTGAGTCAATCCAAAAATCACCGTCAACAGCATGCTTCCTTGTTTATTTATTTTTACCGATATATATCTTCATACGTATTTGTTTGTGTGACATGTGTTAGATTTTACTTAATCCAAAAATCACCGTCAACAGTTGTATTTTTCTCAACTTCAAGGCTCTCTATATGTACTCCCAACTCCTTGTTCTTGGAAGAAAATTCCCCTACATTCTTCCTAAGCATGACGTTCTCCGCCTTGTGTAGCTTCCTTCAAATATGAGCTTTTTGTTCTGAATTTCAAGCTCTTCTACTTTCACCATTACATGTTGTTCTTTGTTCATTTGTTCTTGATCACCTTTCTTTGGCTCCCTTTCAAAGACTTGTATGAGTTCACACACTTGGTTACTTGGTTACTTTTCTTCCTTGGTGTGAGTATGTCTATCACTGAAAAAACTTGTTCTATCAATTGTCTTTCTGGGTTTGTAAAAATGATAGGGGATGTTTAATGATTTGTGAGATTGTGGTGTTTGTTTTGTTTGATTTTGTTGTGAATGGAAATAGATGGAGAAATGGCAAAAAAAAAAAAAAAAAAAAGATTCGAAGAAAGATGAAGATAAGGTTTGGAAATCGTAGATGATTTTTTTTTTCTTTTAATTTGTTTGTAGATTGATAAAGGTGGTTGAGTGATGTGTTTTTTTTTTTTTTTTTTTTTCAATAATGGTTGGGTGATGTTTTGATGATTAGTAGATGAGCGATGAAGATGAAGTTATTTTTGATGATTTGAAGGTGGTGTTTGATGATTTGGGGATGGTATGTGTTTACGATGATTTTTATTTTTTTTGATGGGTGAGGAAGATTAACAATTATTTTATTTATTAATTTTTTGTTTTTAAAATTGTAAAATAAGGGTATTTTAGTCATTTTACACCTTTAACCATTGGCTGTTAGGAGTTAACAGTAGGGGTTTAGTGAAATATTTCTCAAAGATTAGGGAATGTTTGTGTTAATATGCCTAAAACTGTCATATATGTGCAATAATATATGCCCTTCTATTTTTTTTTTTTTTTTTTTTTTTTATTTATTTATTTTTTTTTTTTTTTGCATTTTCCTTTATTTTAATTATTTATGAATTATTAATTTAATATATTTTGTTTGAAGCTAATTAATTTATTTTTTTCAAAAAGTAAAAGAAATGGCATATTTGGTGCAAAAACAAACCAAGGGCATATTTGTAATATGTGGAGGTAGTTTTTCAGGGGTCAAATATCGCAGCTCAAAAAGAAAAATTAGGGCCAAATTGCTTAAAAATAAAAATCAAAACCCTATTTTTTTTTTTTATAGATACAATAAATATTTTTTATTTTGATTTCTACGTATTACCTTTTATTTTGTAAATGAAGAATTATTTATTTAATTTTTTATATTAATGATAAATTTTTTTTATGGGGCTCCGATTTTTGTTAATATCATTAAATAGACCATGTCTCGAAATATATGAAGACGCAATTCCCTATTGAAACAAAATGAGCCTTTTGGCAAGCTCAAATTGGTTTCAAGTTTGCCGGAAGATTCAAGACCAGTATTTCGAACTCTTTAAGTCACTCCAATTGATTTGGAAATAGACAAATTTGTCTCTATGTGCTTAACTCATTTTATGTACA
This sequence comes from Acer campestre, assembly GCA_954870605.1. Lineage (NCBI taxonomy): Eukaryota > Viridiplantae > Streptophyta > Magnoliopsida > Sapindales > Sapindaceae > Acer > Acer campestre. The sequence continues at coordinate 24,695,711 of OX940811.1, read as the reverse complement.
ATTGTTTTTCTTCCTCTAACATGGCAAGAAAAGTGGAGAGTAGAATTTGTTTGATTAAGGTTTAGTTTTTCTGAAACTTGATTGGGTGCCAAAGCTAATAAAATAGGCTTAAACACAGAAATAATACAGTAAAACTATTATCAATAGTTAGGGTTAGTTTTGGCATTTTAAAGGGTATAAAGAGTAAACCAACCGACTTTTATACGTTTTCTAAGATAAAATAACACTTTATAAGGTAAAACCCTTCAAATTCATAACCCCTCTAAATAAATACTTAAGGGTGGGTCCCATGAATAATAATTTAATTGGGTACTATTGTATTTTGGATGGCAATAGGGTCGGCCAATGACTAATGGTCCAAATTACGGATCAATATCCATGTAGGTGATTATGCAGACAAGTGAGAGCAATTTAGCCTGTTTGGCACATGGGATAAGATTGAACTACTAATATGATTGTATTGCATTGTAGATAAAAAGATGAGAACCTGATGATCCTAAGCTTAGTCAATACATTCAATAGATCGGGCTCCAAAATGTCCGAAGATGACCCTGGTTCATGGGATGAGATTGAACTACTTATATGATTGTATTGCACTGGATTCTCTGTAGATAAAAAGATGAGAACCTGATGATCCTACGCTTAGCTTAGTCAATACATTCAAGTATGCTTTTGTGCTTCACTTTGTTTTCATGCAGACATTGGTGCAATATTTCAATTGTATTCAGAAAATTTTTCTGAGAACAGTTGAGGAAGCAAAGTTCCAATGCCAGAAACTTATGTTTATTACAGCAGACATGTAACCTTAAAACAACAATATAGTAATCCGAATTTCAATTTAACCAACCAGAAATGCCAATATGTCTTTCCTTTCCATGAACTTGTAGCATGTACTACAAGATCATGAAAGTTGAATTTATTTTAATACAATTAATATAGGCTGCAACATAAAACAGCTTAGCCCAGACATTCTGAGCAACCTACTAAAAGGAGTTTCCAACATCAATCACAAACCACAGGCTTTCGATCAACCTACTTAGACAAAGAGCTTCCGACATCAATCACAAACCGATACCTGACATCAGATTTTGCAAGCCTTTCCATGGCTTCGTTGAGTTCATCAATCCGGATCAGCTCAATGTCTGCAGTAATATTGTGCTTGGAACGAAAGTCCAGCATCTCCTGTGTCTCCTTGATCCCTCCAACATTACTTCCACCAATAAGCCTCCGCCCTGTAAGTACACAACATAACACGATATGTATAAATTCCACACACAAGTCTTATTTAAGATGTGCAATTCGTTTAAATTTATATGCAAACACAACAATCCTACCACATTTGCAGAAAAGGTTTCCTTTCAGAAATTTAAAAAATATTTTTTCTTTGGTTTCAGACAATGATTTAGGATCTTGATTTCAGTTGGTTTACATGATTATCACTAAATTACTTAGAAGACACCAACTTATCACCAACGTCAATGTCGTAGCCTCTGCACGAAGCTGAGAGATAACGAGACTGTTTACAGATGTTTTTCAAATCTTCTTTTGGGCTTAATAACATAATATTCAAGGTAAAAATAACATGTTAGTATGTTACCTAGAATCGGGATCAATGGCATGAGATGTAAAAAGAGGAATTAATTGCAAACTGTCCCTCATCAATCTTTTAAAAAGATACTAAGTTTAGTTTCAAGGTTAAGGCTTTTTAAATAACTTACCAATAACTAAAGGAAAAATAGGCAGCTCCAGGGGTTTCTCAGGCAAACCCACAGTGACCAGCTTCCCATTTACGTTAAGCAGACTAAGTAGCAGAGCCAGGGCATGAACTGAGCTATAGTGTCAATGATGTAATCCATGGTACCTATAGCTGCCTGCAAAATATGAACACACATATTACAATAATTAATACAATAATATCACCATACGATTGATTTCCGGGTTCGTTCATTTTTGCAGAATGATGAGATCATGGCAACATCAATTTGCAAACCAACCCGCAAGATAAAATTTTGTAAATGATACTGTAATCACAACTTAAAGAACTGATGTTATTCCCTTATCCAAAAAAGCAACATTGTCTTACGATTGGCAGATAGGAACAGTATCATGAGACCTTGAGGCCGAACAGTTGCATCCAGACATAAAGTAACCATTATAATCCCACTAGATTATTCAAGGTATGAAATATCATTTTATGATCAAACACACGGGTGCTATTTTTTAATTTCATTGAAAATTATATTTATTATATACCTTAAATTTTACAGGATCAGTGCTAACAAGAAACGAATCAGCACCAAGTCTATCGATTGCTTCACTCTCCTTCTTGGGGAGGTACTGATGACAGTGACTTTCAACCCAAAGGCCTTACCAATTTTCACAGTAACATGACCGAGCCCACCAAGTCCTGCTACACCCAAATGTTTTCCAGGTTGATTCATTCCATAGTATACCATTGGGCTGTACACTGTGATTCCCGCACACAACAGTGGTGCACCCGCATCAAGGGGCATGTTATCAGGAATGCGGACCACGTAGTTCTGATCAACAACAATGATATCAGAATAACCACCATAAGTTTTCGTTCCATCAGAAGAAAAGGAGTTATAGGTGGATATCATCTGAGGGCAATAATTCTCCAAGCCATGACGGCAGCAATCACATTTCTTGCAGGAGTCCACCAAAACCCCAACCCCAACCTTATCATCGACTTTGAATTTATTCACGTTATTCCCAACTGCTGTCACGGCACCAACAATTTCATGCCTACAGAAGAACAATAAGATATATCATTCTATATATAAAGCCTTCAACATTCACTTGCAGGAATGCAACAAAATTATACTAGTAGACATGATAAGATGAGCTGTTCAAGAAATCAAATTAATTTAATGTTGGAGAATTTCCCATATTAGAACCCAAAATTTTACTTAATTTTTGTATGTATGTGTGCAAGTAACTACTTAAAGAATCAAAATCAAAGGCAAACAGTTATTTGATTTTACTGACTTCACACAACCATGATACAAATTTTACCCCTCCATAAAAACCTCATCTATTTTCACTCTCATTCTTCATAATAATATTTCTACAAGCAATATTATTAATACATGGCAGGTAAACAATCACTGTTTCAAAACTCTTGTTCATCATTCACGGTAAAACCTCAATAAATAAATGTTCAATAAATATGAAAAAAGCGTCATACCCGGGGACAACAGGGTAACTAGTAAACCCCCATTCGTTCTTGGCACTATGCAGATCAGAGTGGCAAACCCCACAATATAGAATTTTGATAGTTACATCATCTTCACCTTTATCTCTGCCAAACACACAAAACAGAATTTTAGTAAAATTGAATGAAATAAATTGTAAATCTAATCATTTTTATCTCAATTGCTAGCAAAAATTCATAGTTATACAAGGGTACAGTTTTATAATGGTCAGATGGGCTAACAGGACCAGTCAATCCAATGAAAATTATCATGGACCACCAATACAATTAGATTTTGCTTAAAAAAACCCCAATTTAACTAACAACATTTCTTCTCACATTAATCATCTCAAAGACAAAAGTTTCCTCCTTTTTATGTGTTTTAAGTTGTAAAGTATGATTTGCTTGTATCATCATCCACAAACCCATCTAGAAAATTATACAAACACAAACATTTTTCCAAAACAATAAATAAAAGGAAGTGAAACATGAGGAAAAACAAAGATGATACAAAAGAAAAGGAATGCCTTCTAGAGAAATTGAAAGGGGAAAGGGTTCTAGAGTTATCTCTGGCAGCCCAACCAAAAGCCTTTTGTGGGTGTTCTTCCTCTGGTGATCTTGCCATTTTTCTTGTCTTGTCACAGTAGTTCTCTCTCAAACTTTCTCAAATGTGGTGTAAACAAGGCACAAACTTGACTGGATTTATGGAAAAGTGAAAAGTGGGAAGTGGGAAGTGGGAAGTGGGAAGTGGAAACAGTGCAGCCTAGTCGTAACTGTTTTGTCTTCACTAAGAGAATTTCCAAATGATGTGTCAAATAATTGTGTCAATGCTAAAATTTAGTATAGGGTGTAAAAATCTCCCTCCAATACAGTACCAAATGATGCGTCAAATTTGGCATATGCTATATTATGTGCCAATATTATGTGCCAAATTTGGCACACAATATAGCATATACCAAAATTGGCACAGCAATAAATGCTCTTTTTTTAATTACAAAAATACCATTATATATATATATTTTAAATGAAATAACGAATGCATTAATTGAATTTTGTATTGGAACATTAAAAGAAATAATGAATACATTTATGGTAAGTGTTTACTTATATAATTTTAATTAATAAAATAATAAAAATAGTATTTTAAATAGGATTATGCATTGGAGCACAATGCTAAATTGATGTGCAAAATATAGCATTTTACATTTTTTTTGTGCCAAATTTGGCATTGGCATTGGCATATGCATTGAAGATGGTCTAAGTAAAGCATTTCCTTTTGTGGATTTTTTTTCATAATGATATATTCAGATATTTGAGGTAAAAGTCACATTCATCATATATCTAAATAAAAATTTTAAATTTTTTACTCCAAAGTATCAATTTGTTGCGTGCAAAATTGGATCAAAGAATAAATGGTACTAATTCATTCCCATCTTAATTATGATATTACCGTGATTCTTGACGGATTTAACCACGTGCTCTCAACCATAACTCACCCTCGCTAAAGCTGTGAGCTATAACCAAGAACCCATTACGTGCAAGAATTTGTGAGCCAAAATTATCTCATATTAATCCCTATGTCGAGAACAATTATATTCATTCAATTGAAAAGTAACTAAGATTACCAATTTCGGTAGTGCAATCTCACTTTATAAATTATCAAAACCCTAGACAAATATCAATTAATTCCAGTAAATCAATACGAGTTGGAGGCCTCCAATGAATTGGTTAGATCTTCAATGTTGAGTCTTCTTCCATGCCAATCTTCCTTGTGTAAGATGGATAAGAGAATTGTGTTGTTTGTGAAATGGTGTTGTAAATGAGGTAGCTCATTCTTGGACCACATACTGTAAGCAATATAATCTTTAGGGAAATTATCATTTTCCCCCTGAGGTTTGCCATATTACATGGTCAGTCAACCTCTTGAAATCCTAAATATTGGTCATTTTGCCCCTTCTATCAAGTTTTCCATCCAAAATCCCTTTGACCGTTAATTAAAAGATTAAAACGCCTTCATCAGGGATTGAACCTCTGACCTAGTGGTTAAAATCCACACGCTTTAACCAACTGAGTTACTCTAGCTCAATGTTAGAAGTTTATTGGTTTAAATGTATATATATATATATATGTAGTTATATAGTTATATAAATTGTTTAAAATAATTTAAATATGTTTATATATTTTAAAATAAACTCATATTTAATAATAAATACATATAAACATATTTATGAAAAAGAAAAAGAAAAGGGAAATAAGAAAACAAAGGGAAACCCAAAATATCCAGAAAATCAAAGCCTGTAAATTATTTTCTTTCTTTCTTTTTTTTTTTGAATTTTATTTCCTTTTTAAAAATATATATTATTTCAATTTGATTAAAAAAAAAAAAAACCCTAGAAAATCTAAGCCCATAAATTGAAAAGGGAAAAAATTCAAATAAAAAAAAAGAAACAAAAATAAAAATAAAAATCCTTTTTTTTTTTGAATAGTTTTTCCTTTTGTTTTCTTATTTTCTTTTTCTTTTTCATAAATTTGTTTATATATATTATTATTAAATATGAGTTTATTTCAAATTGTATAAATGATTTAAATTATTTTAAACAAATTATATATATATATAAAAATTTTGTAAGGACCTCTATTTTGTGATTGGCTTATTTCATGACATACCACATTGGGGATGATTGTGTTATGGGTAGCTTAGGTCATCTTGATGATTATGAAGGCAAGCTTCCAAACATCCTGGTGACTTCAAGATCAAGAGCTTCAAAAGGTATATCACTTGACCTTGATTCTTGAAGAGATTAGGTGCACACACACACTTGCATGCATCTTTATCTAGCTTGCATTTGTACCATGCATACGTGTTTCATTGATTTGTGCATCTATGTCTTTTAGCACACACTCACTTTCATTGCATTTTCATATATTGCATATCTTTTATGTGTCACATGCTTGGTGATTTTTCATGATATTATCATTTACCATGCATGTTATTTATTCACAACCACATTTGCACTTCATGTTAGTCTTAAGTGTGGTGTAATTCGTTTCCTTTTGTGTGATCGGAAACGTCCGCGCTTGCACGATGGTGTGCATGTCTTAGCGCGATGGTTGACCGCTTGAGAAGGTCTCATTCTTCTCTTGGATAAGTGTTAGATTTGGTTTGGTTGATTGGAGTAAAGTGTCTAGGTTCAAAATATTGAATTTCAATGATTTAAATGTTTTTCAAAACTAACCTTTGTATGGTCTTGTGACCATAACTTTTTACTCAAAGTTTCAAATTGAGTTTTGTAAAATTCTAGACAAACTAGACACTCATACCTTTCCAACGATATATTATTCGTAATATTTCATGACCGTTTGGATTGGTTTTGAAATCTCCAAAGTGACCACCAAAACAGGCAACTCTGTTGTTGTCCGTTTCTGACCTTTGGTCACTCCATTGACCATAACTTTTCTACAGACATTTAAATGTCATTCTATAAATTGGAGTAGAAATTAGACTTTCACACCTTTCCAACGATATATTATACGAAAGGTTTTGATGTCGTTTGGTCATGTTTCGAAGCGCTCGAATCTTGAACTGGTGCGCTGCCGCGCCTATGTGCTGGTGTGGCGCTATTCGACCAGAGCCTTTGGTCCATAGAAGTGGCGCTGGTGTGGCATTGGTGTGACAAGCAGTGCAATGCTCCGACCATATTTCGTAATTTGGCCTTATCTCACTCATTTGGAGTCCGATTTGTCTCATTTTTGAAGCGAAATTCTTGTATTTGATAGGGCTATCATCTCTACACTATAAATACATATCTTTCTCATCATTTTGATAGTGAGCCACGAAATCAAACCCTAGAGAGAGAGGCTCCATTGTTCTTGAGAGAGAAAGCTTCAAGAACTCATCTTTACTCAACCAAACACCTTCCCATGAGCATCTAGCATCATCCTAGCATCATCCAAACATGGGTCTTGTTGTTTTCTTTGACTAGGTAATCTCTACATATTCTAGAACTTCTTGTTTCATCTTTCTAACATGTTTG